>CAWUDS030000001.1:24531979-24536979 GCA_963859935.3 Lathyrus sativus
ACTTCAACCTGACAGACAACAATCATTATGCAACAACTTGCAAATATCATACGTAGCACGAAATTGGATGACCAATTACCAATGTATTACTTAACCATTTAATCATAAAACAACTCGTCATTACTTCCGGTGGAAGTTCGATAAAGTATACAACATGTTCTCTTAAAACAATTTAATAAAAACATCGTAACAAGTTCAATCAACAATAGCATCGACTAAAATAATAACAGCAATCGTCCATCCCCCCAAGAGTGCTACGTATCAGAGCGACCAACGACACCTTAACGGGAACTACGCTTTATTCCTGACTACCTGCAAATTACCACCAGAGGAGGTAACATACAACGGAAAAGGGTGAGATATCAATAATATAACATAAAGCATGATAGAAAATATGCCGGAAACTCATCACAGCATTATAGGTTTCGAAATCATAAACATCATCGATAACAACTGCGATTAATCCATATCTCACATAAACAACATTAACATACAACTAGCGTAATTATGCGACTCAACAATGCGACTCGACTGTGCACATGCATGTGGTACCATTTAGGAGCCAACACTCCAAAACTCGGGACAGGGCCAACACCCCGAACCCATCTAGGAGCCAACACTCCAAAACTCGGGACAGGGCCAACACCCCGAACTCATCTAGGAGCCAACACTCCAAATAACGCCAATACAGGCACAATCGTCACCAATCCAGGCCAAATGCTATGCCATGAAATGCATCTATTATGGACTACAACACAACCATAGCAACCATATAACAAGGCATTACGCCTATAACCAGAATGTCCAATAACGCCAATACACACATACGCACACACACACACACACACACACACGTGCGAGCATACAAACACACATGCGCATACTCACACACACGCGTGCACACGCACACTCCCGTGAGCTCTACGGTGACTTTTTTGCAGAAATCCTCCAAATTCGCCGGTGGTTGATTCTTTGCTCTCAACTTTCCTCAATGCGTAACTTCTCTTTTCAGCCTTTCTTTTCCCCAAATGGTGTAATTGAGGGTAAAAGAGTCTACGGGAATGTATTTTTGCTACCCACTCTCAGACGCGTCCAAATTCTGCATTTAACTGAATTTCGTTACTATGACGGTCGTGGCAAGTCCATGACGAGCGTCACGGTCGTGACAGTCGTGGCAAGTCCATGAAAGTCGTCATATCAGAAAAATTCAATTTTTTTCTAGATAGAACATCTCTTTAGCTTTCCAATGCTTCGAACGGGGGTCAAATCCGACTTACGGATCAAGAGATATGATTTTTCGAAGTTTTCCTAAAACTGCTACGGAATTTTACACTTTTTCCCGACAATTCGACCGATTCAATTCCTTCCTTCGATCCAAACACATACTCAACTACGACTACGACGCAACGAGACATAGCAAAGTCATAATTGAATTTAATCAAAATAAAACGGGCGTTACAGCGCACGCGTGTGTGTTTGTGTGCTCGCATGTGTGCGTATGTGTGTGCGATCAAGGGAGTGTGCGTGTGCGCGCGTGTGTGCGCGTGTGTGTGAGTGTGTGTGTGTGTGTGTGTGTGTGTGTGTGTGTGTGAGTAGAAACACGCATGTGCGCGTGTATGCTTATTTGTGTGCGCGCGTACGTGTGTTTATTTGTGTGCGCGCATGTGTGTGTGTGTCTGTGTGTGTGTGAGAGAGAGAGAGTATGCACACACGTGTTTGTTTGCACGTGAGTGTGTATGTGCGTGAATGCGTGCGTGAGTGCGTGTTTGCGTGCGTGTGTGTGTGTGTGTGCGTGTAAGTGTGCATGTGTGTGCTCAGGCGCGTGTTGGCACGTGTGTGTGTGTGCGCACACGTGTGTGTGTGTGTGCGTATGCGTATGCGTATGTGTGTGTGTGTGTGTGTGTGTGTGAGTGCACGCGTGTGTGTGTGTGTGCCCGTGTGTGTGTGCGTGTGTGTGCATGCGGCATACGTAGGTGTGTGTGTGTGTGCGTGTGTGATTGTGTGTGTGTCTTTTTGCGCAAGCGCGCACATGTGGGTTTGTGTGTGTGTGAGAGACAGAGAGAGAGAGAGAGAGAGTGCGCACATATGCGTGTGTATGTGCATGCGTGCACGCGTGTGTGTGCACGCGTGTTTGTGTGTGTGTGTGTGTGTTTGTGTATATGTGCATGCGTGCGTGTGCGCGTGTGTGTGTGCCCTCCCACGCGCGTGTTCGTGTGTATGTGTGAGAGAGAGAGTATGTGTGTGTGTGTGTGTGTGCATGTGTGTGTGTATGTGTGTGTAAGTGTGCGCACGTGTGTGCGTCTTTGAGTGCGCGCGTTTGTTTTTATGTGCACGTGCGTGTGTGTGTGCACGTGTGTGTGCGCGTGTGTGTATGTGCGTGCGTGTATGACTGCGTGCGTGCGTATGTGTGTGTGTACGCGCATGTGTGTGTGTGTGTCTGTATGTGCGTGCACACATGTGTGTCTGCGCACATGCGTATGTATGTGTGTGTGTGTGTTGTGCATACGTGTGTGCGGGCGTGCATGAGTGTGTGCGAGCGAGCGTGCGCACGTGTGTGTTTGTGTGCTCTCATGTGTGTGTGTGTGTGTGTGTGTGCATGCACAGGAGTGTGCATGTGCGCGCGTGTGTGTATGTGTGTTTCAGTGTGCGCGCGCGTGTGTGTGAGCAGACACGCGCATCTGCGTGTGTGTGTTTGTATGCGCGTAAGCACGCGCGTACGTGTGTTTATTTGTGTGTGTGTCTGTGTGTGTGTGAGAGAGAGAGTGTGTGTGCACACGCATGTTTGTTTGCACGCGAGTGTGTATGTGCGTGTGTGTGCGTGCGTGCATGAGTGCGTGTTTACATGCGTGCGCGCAAGTGTGTATGTGTGTCCTCGCGCGCGTGTTGGCACGTGAGGGTATGCGCACGCGCGTGTGTTTGTTTGTGTGTGTGTGTGAGAGTGTATGTGTGTGCGTGTGTGTGTGTGAGTGCACGCGTGTGTGTGTGCGTGTGTGTGTGCGTGTGCGCGTGCAGCGTGCGTAGGTGTGTGCATGTATGTGTGTGCATGTGTGATTGTGTGTGTATCTCTTTGCGCAACCGCGCACGTGTGTGTTTGTGTGTGTGTGAGAGAGACAGAGAGAGATAGTGTGCACGTGTGTGTGTGTGTGCTCGCGCGCGCGCGCGTGTGTGTGTGTGCACGCGTGTTTGTGTTTGCGTGTGTGTGTGTGCGTGTTTGTGCATATGTGCATGCGTGCGTGTGCGCACGTGTGTGTGTGCATACATGCGCGCGTGTTCGTGTGTCTATGTGTGTGAGAGAGAGAAAGAGAGAGTGCATGCGTGCGTGCATGTGTGTAAGTATGTGTGTGTAAGTGTGCGCACGTGCGTGCGTACTTGAGCGCACGCACGCGTTTGTGTGTATGCGTGCGTGCGTGTGCATGTGTGTGTGTGTGCGTGTGTGCTTGTGCATGTGTGTGTGTGCATGCGTGCGTGCATGTGTGGATGTGTGTGTGTGTGCGCGCACGCGTGTGTGTATGTAAGTGTGCGGGCAAGCGCGTGCGCGCGTGTGTTTGTGTGCTCGCACGTATGTATGTGTGTATGTGTGTGCGCTCACGGGAGTGTGCGTGTGTACGCGTGTGTGTGTGCGTGTGTGTGAGTGTGCACGCGCGTGTTTGTGTGAGCAGACACGCGCGTGTGTTTGTTTATGTGCGCGCATGTGTGTGTGTGTCTGTGTGTGTGAAAGAGAGAGAAAGAGAGTGTGTGCACACGCGTGTTTGTTTGCACGTGAGTGTGTATGTGCGTGAATGCGTGCGTGTGTGCGTGTTTGCGTGCGTGTGTGTGTGTGTTCGCGCAAGTGTGCATGTGTATGCTCGCGCGCGTGTTGGCTCGTATGTGTGTGCGTGTGCGTATTTGTGTGTGTGTGCGTGTCTGTGTGTGTGTGAGTGCACGCGTGTGTGTGTGCCCGTATGTGTGTGTGTGTGTGCCCGTGTGTGTGTGCAGCGTGCGTAGGTGTGTATGTGTGTGTGCATGTGTGATTGTGTGTGTGTCTCTTTGCGCAAGCGCGCACGTGTGGGTTTGTGTGTGTGTGAGAGACAGAGAGAGGGAGTGTGCACGTGTGTGTGTGTGTGCGCCGGCGCGCGCGTGTGTGTGTCTGCACGCGTGTTTGTGTTTGTGTTTGTGTGTGTGTGTGCCCACTCGCGCGCGTGTTCGTGTGTCTGTGAGAGAGAGGGAGAGAGAGAGTGTGTGCGTGCGTGCGTGCGTGTGTGTGTATGTATGTGTAAGTGTGCGCACGTGTGTGTGTATTTGAGCGCACGCGCGCGTTTGTGTATATGTGCACGTGCGTGTGTGTGTGTGTGCACGTGTGTGTGCGCGTGTGTGTATGTGAGTGCGTGCATGACTGCGTGCATGCGTATGTGTGTGTGTACGCTCACGTGTGTGTGTGTGTGTATGTGTGTGCATGCATGTGTGTCTGCGCACATGCGTATGTATGTGTGTGTGTGTGTGCGTGTGCTTGCGTGCATGAGTGTGTGCGTGCGAGCGTGCGCGCGTGTGTGTTTGTGTGCTCTCATGTGTGTGTGTGTGTGTGTGTGCGTGCACAGGAGTGTGTGTGTGCGTGCGTGTGTGTGTTAGTGTGCGCGCGTGTGTGTGTGCGAGCGCACGTGTCTCTGTGTGTGTCTATGTGTGTGTGAGAGAGAGAGTGTGTGCATACGCCTGTGTGTGCGTGTGTGCGTGTGTCTGATTTTGTGCTTGCATGCGTGCGTGTGTGCTTGTTTGCGTGCGTGTGTGTGTGCACGCACGTGTGTGTGTGTGTGTGTGTGTTTGTGTGTTTGCGCGCGTGTGCGCCCGTGTGTGTATGTGTGTGCACGCACGCGCTTGTTTGTGTGTGTGTGTGTGTGTGTGTGTGTGTGTGCACCCGTGTGTGTGTGCCCATGTGTGTGTGCGTGTGTGTGCATGCGGCGTGCATACGTGTGTGTGTGTGTGTGCTTGTGTGTGTGTTTATGTACGCACGCGCGTGTGTGTGTGTA
>CAWUDS030000001.1:24539479-24544479 GCA_963859935.3 Lathyrus sativus
TGCGCACGTGTGTGTGTGTGTGTGTGTGTGCACATGCGTGAGTGTGTGTATGTGTGTGAGAGTGTGAGCATGCGTGTGTGTGTGTGTCTGTGTGTGTGTGCGTGTGTGTGTTTGTGTATGTGTGCACGTGTGTGTGTGCGTGTGCGTGGGTGCGCATGTTTGGTGTGTGAGAGATAGAGAGTGTGCGCACGCATGTGTGAGATTGTGCGTGTGTGTGCGCGCGTGTGTGCGAGAGTGTGCGCGCGTGCATGCGTGTGCGTGTGTGTGCGTGCGTGTGTGTGTATGTGTGCATGGACTGTGTGTGTGCGTGTGTGCGCACGTGTGTGTGTTTGTGTGTGCATGTGCGATTTTGTGTATTTACGTGCGTGCGTGTGTGTGTGTGTGTGCTCGCGTGTGTGTGTGTGGGTGTGTGTGTGAGAGTGTGCACGTGTGTGTGCGTGCACGTTTGTGTGTGTGAGAGCCAGAGAGTGTGCGCACGCGCGTGTGTGTGTGTGCTTGTGTTTGTGTGTGTGTGTGTGTGCATCTGTGCTCGCGTGTGTGTGTGTGCTTGCATGCGTGCAGGTATGTTTGTGTGTGCGCACATGCGTGTGTGTGCCTGTGTGTGAGTGTGCGCATGCATGCGCATGCGTGTGTGTGCATGTGTGCGCGTGTTCGTATGCATTTGTGCGCACGTGTGTGTGTGTGTGTGTGTGTGCACATGCGTGAGTGTGTGTGTGTGTGTGTGTGTGTGTGAGAGAGAGAGTGTGAGCATGCGTGTGTGTGTTTGTGCGTGTGTGCACGTGTGTGTGTGTGCGTGGGTGTGCATGTTTGTGTGTGTGAGAGATAGAGAGTGTGCGCACGCATGTGTGAGATTGTGTGTGTGTGTGCGCGCGTGTGCGAGTGTATGCGTGTGTGTGCGTGCGTGTGTGTGTATGTGTGCATGGACTGTGTGTGTGCGTGTGTGCGTGTGCGAGTGTTGTTATTTACGTGCATGTGTGTGTGTGTGCATGTGTGCTCGCATGTGTGTGTGTGTGCATGTGTGCTCGCACGTGTGTGTGCGTGTGCGAGTATGTGTGTTTACGTGCGTTTGTGTGTGCGTCTGTGTGTGTTTGCGTGTGTGTGTGTGTGTGCGTTTTTGTGTATATGCGCGTGCGTGCGTGTGCGTGTGTGTGTGGGTACGCACGTATGAGTGTGTGTATGCGCACCCGCGCGCGTGTTCGTGTATGTGTGTGTGTGTGAGTGCGTGTGCGTATGTGTTTATGTGTGTGTGTGTGCGTGTGAGTGTGTGTGTGAGTGTGCGCACGCATGTGCGTACTTGTGCGCACACGTGCGTTTTTGTGTGTGTCTGTGTGTATGTGTGTGCGCACGTGCATGTGTGTGCCTGTGTGTGTGTGTGTAAGTATGCGCACGCGTGTGTACGTGTGTGTGTGTGTGTGTGTGTGTGTGAACGTGTGCACGTGTGTGTGTGTGCGTGTGTTCGTATGTATTTGTGCGCACGTGTGTGTGTGTGTGTGCACATGCGTGAGTGTGTGTGTGTGTGTGAGAGAGAGTGTGAGCATGCGTGTGTGTGTGTGTGAGAGAGTGTGAGCATGCGTGTGTGTGTGTGTGTGTGTGTGTGTCTGTGTGTGTGTGCGTGTGTGTGTTTATGTATGTGTGCACGTGTGTGTGTGTGTGTGCGTTGGTGCGCATGTTTGTGTGTGTGAGAGATAAAGAGTGTGCGCACGCATGTGTGAGATTGTGTGTGTGTGTGTGTGCGCGTGTGTGCGAGTGCGCGCGTGCGTGTGTGTGCGTGCATGTGTGTGTATATGTGCATGGACTGTGTGTGTGCGTGTATGTGTTTGTGTGTGCATGTGCGATTTTGTGTATTTACGTGCGTGCGTGTGTGTGTGTGTGTGCTCGCGTGTGTGTGTGTGGGTGTGGGTGTGAGAGTGTGTGTTTGTGTGTGCATGTGCGATTTTGCGTATTTACGTGCGTGCGTGTGTGTGTGTGTGCTCGCGTGTGTGTGTGTGGGTGTGGGTGTGAGAGTGTGCACGTGTGTGTGCGTGCACGTTTGTGTGTGTGAGAGACAGAGAGTGTGCGCACGTGTGTGTGTGCGTGTGTTTGTGTGTGTGTGTGTGTGTGTGTGCTTGCATGCGTGCAGGTATGTTTGTGTGTGTGCACATGCGTGTGTGTGCCTGTGTGTGTGAGTGTGCGCATGCGTGTGTGTGTGTGTGTGCGCGTGTTCGTATGTATTGGTGCGCACGTGTGTGTGTGTGTGTGTGTGTGTGTGTGTGTGTGTGTGTGTGTGCACATGCGTGAGTATGTGTGTGTGTGTGTGAGAGAGAGAAAGAGTGAGCATGCGTGTGTGTGTGTGTGTGTGTGCGTGTGTGTGTTTGTGCGTGTGTGCACGTGTGTGTGTGTGTGTGCGTGTGTGTGAGAGAGAGAGAGTGAGCATGCGTGTGTGTGTGTGTGTGCGTGTGTGTGTTTGTGCGTGTGTGCACGTGTGTGTGTGTGTGTGCGTGGGTGTGCATGTTTGTGTGTGTGAGAGATAGAGAGTGTGCGCACGCATGTGTGAGATTGTGTGTGTGTGTGCGCGCGTGTGCGAGTGTGTGTGTGTGTGTGTGTGCGTGCGTGTGTGTGTATGTGTGCATGGACTGTGTGTGTGCGTGTGTGCGCACGTGTGTGTGTTTGTGTGTGCATGTGCGATTTTGTGTATTTACGTGCGTGTGTGTGTGTGTGTGTGCTCGCGCGCGTGTGTGTGGGTGTGTGTGTGAGAGTGTGCACGTGTGTGTGCGTGCACGTTTGTGTGTGTGAGAGACAGAGAGTGTGCACACACGCGTGTGTGTTTGTGTGCGTGTGTTTGTATGTGTGTGTGTGTGTGTGTGTGTGTGTGTGTGCATCTGTGCTCGCGCGTGTGTGTGCTTGCATGCGTGCGGGTATGTTTGTGTGTGTGCATGTGTGTGTGAGTGTGCGCATGCGTGTGTATGTGTGTGTGTGTGTGTGCATGCGCGCGTGTGTTTGTGCGAGTGTTCGTATGTATTTGTGCGCACGTGTGTGTGTGTGTGTGTGCGCGCACGTGTGTGAGTGTGTGTATGTGTGAGTGTGAGCATGCGTGTTTATGTCTGTGTGTGTGTGTGTGTGTGTGCGTGTGTGCGCACGTTTGTTTGTCTGAGAGATAGAGATTGTGCGCGCGCGTGTGTGATAGTGTGTGCGCACGCGCGCGTGTGTTTGCGCGTGTTCGTATGTATTTGTGCGCACGTGTGTGTGTGTGCGCGCATATGTGTGAGTGTGTGTGGGTGTGTGAGAGAGAGTCAGCACGCGTGTTTATGTCTGTGAGTGTGTGCGCGCGCGCGCGTGTGTGTGTGCGCATGTGTGTACGTGTGTGTGCGCGTGTGTGTACGTGTGCGTGTGTGTGTGCGTGTGTGTCTGTGTGTGTACGTGTGTGTGTGAGAGATAGAGATTGTGCGCACGTGTGTGTGAGAGTGTGTGAGCACGCGCGCGTGTGTGTGTGTGTATGCTCGCACGTGTGTGAGAGTGTGGACTGTGTGTGAGCGTGTGTGTGCACGTGTGTGTGTTTGTGTGTGCGTGTGCGAGTGTGTGTATTTACGTGCGTGCGTGCGTTTATGTGTGCGTGTGTATGTGTGTGTGTGTGTGCGTGTGTGTGCGAGTGTGCACGTGTGTGTGTGTGTGTCTGTGTGTGTGCGTGTGTGCGCATGTTTGTGTGTGTGAGAGACAGAGAGCGTCTGCACGCGTGTGTGTGTGTGTGTGTGCATGCACGCGCGCCTGTTTGTGTGTGTGTGTGTGTGTGTGTGTGTGTGTGTGTGTGTGTGTGTGTGTGCTCGCGCGTGTGTGTGGCCGTGCATGCGTGCGGGAGTGTGTGTGTGTGTGTGCATGTGTGTGTGTGAGTGTGCGCATGGGTGTGTATGTGTTTGTGTGTGCGCGTGTTCGTATGTATTTGTGCGCACGTGTGTGTGTGTGTGTGTGCACATGCGTGAGTGTGTGTGTGTGTGTGAGAGAGAGAGTGTGAGCATGCGTGTGTGTGTGTGTGTGTGTGCGTGTGTGTGTTTGTGCGTGTGTGCACGTGTGTGTGTGTGTGTGTGCGTGGGTGTGCATGTTTGTGTGTGTGAGAGATAGAGAGTGTGCGCACGCATGTGTGAGATTGTGTGTGTGTGTGTGTGCGCGCGTGTGCGAGTGTATGCGTGTGTGTGCGTGGGTGTGTGTGTATGTGTGCATGGACTGTGTGTGTGCGTGTGCGAGTGTTGTTATTTACGTGCATGTGTGTGTGTGTGTGTGCATGTGTGCTCGCATGTGTGTGTGTGCATGTGTGCTCGCACGTGTGTGTGTGCGTGTGCGAGTATGTGTGTTTACGTGCGTTTGTGTGTACGTCTGTGTGTGTTTGCGTGTGTGTGTGTGTGTGTGTGTGCGTTTTTGTGTATATGCGCGTGCGTGCGTGTGCGTGTGTGTATGGGTACGCACGTATGAGTGTGTGTATGCGCACCCGCGCGCGTGTTCGTGTATGTGTGTGTGTGTGTGAGTGCGTGCGCATATGTGTTTATGTGTGTGTGTGTGTGTGCGTGTGTGTGTGTGTGAGTGTGCGCACGCATGTGCGTACTTGTGCGCACACGTGCGTTTTTGTGTGTGTCTGTGTGTCTGAGAGAGTGTGAGCATGTGTGTGTGTGTGTGTGTGTCTGTGTGTGTGTGCGTGTGTGTGTTTATGTATGTGTGCACGTGTGTGTGTGTGTGTGTGCGTTGGTGCGCATGTTTGTGTGTGTGAGAGATAAAGAGTGTGCGCACGCATGTGTGAGATTATGTGTGTGTGTGTGCGCGTGTGTGCGAGTGCGCGCGTGCGTGCGTGCGTGTGCTTGTGTGTGCGTGCATGTGTGTGTATATGTGCATGGACTGTGTGTGTGCGTGTGTGCGCACGTGTGTGTGTTTGTGTGTGCATGTGCGATTTTGTGTATTTACGTGCGTGCGTGTGTGTGTGTGTGTGTGCTCGCGTGTGTGTGTGGGTGTGGGTGTGAGAGTGTGCACGTGTGTGTGCG
>CAWUDS030000001.1:24549479-24559479 GCA_963859935.3 Lathyrus sativus
TCCGCGTAGAATCTGCAGAACCTCGTGTGTCCATGTGGGGTGTGAGCGATGGTTATTTCTGGTTCTTCAATTGAACCTGCTGAAATGAGTCGGTACCGCATTTGCATCTGCATAGAGTCGTGAGTCGGTCTTTATGAGTTGCATTTATCATCTTTATATGGTGCATTGGTGAAATAAACATGAATGTGAATGTTTATGTGAATTGGTGATGAAAAGAACATATTTTGTATGTTTATATGGATTGGTTGGAATTGTGGATGTGCGCATGTTAAATATGCTTGATGATTATCCATATTTGTTTATATGTAGATAGCGATGTATATGAGTGAATCGTGAATGTATGCATGATGAGATGCTTGGTTATATATATGTATACATTGTAGTGTATGTTAGTGAGTGGTGATGTATAGTGGTAAGAAGTATAATATGGATATTCTATGTTATAGAAATATATTATATGCTTTGTTATTGTGTTAATATGCATTGTGGTGAGAAAAGGTGGAATATATGTATTATGTACTCGTGCATTTATATATGATTATGTGCATTGATTATTATGGTAATATTTCTCACCCTTCTTCTGGAATGATGTCCTATATGACATCGTGCAGATATCAAGGAGTAGTACTGCTTGTAGTTGCGAGTTCGCTGTTGGTGCAGCTGTTTAGTATTTAATTATGTTGGGTCAAGTCATGTTCTTGTTATGTAACACTGGGATCGTTGGGTTTACGCCTTAGAGAGATATTATGTATTCTAAGTTGTGTTTTAAATGTATTTGGAATATGTGATAATGGCCTTTGTGCCTAAGTGTTGATGGTTGTGTGATGAACATGAATGTTATGTGAAGAGAATTATGTAAATAACTTGAAATCCGCTGCTACATGCAAAGTGAATTTTGAAAAGCATGATCATTTTATTTGAGTGTTAATAAGCATGACAGAAGATTTGATGTATTGGAATTATGTGTGACGCCCTTTTGTGAAAGCATGTTAATTTACTCTGATTAATTATTTATTATTCCGTGGGGTTAGAAGGGTGTTACATTAGTGGTATTAGAGCAGGTCGGTCCAACCGGCCAAGTTGTCTAATGTTAGTTGTTCCCTCGTATGCGACATGTTTGTGCAACACTGTTGGTACGTGTTTGTTGTCTAGCCTTTGTCTGCATAAGTGGGGGTGATCCAAGTGGGGGAGAAACTTGTGCCTCTCCAGGATGCTGCAAGTGTGAAGTTGTAGCTCAGTGTGGTTGAATGCTCTTATAGTTTGGTAAAGATGGTTTATACCCCATCATGATTTTTGACTGTCTATTGACAAATTGAGGAACTGATCACCCTTAATCTCTTGTTGATAGTAGTTGGGATTGTGTTGGATGGGATAGATGTGTCTTACAAGCTTAGATGGCGTGGTGCAGTGAATTGTTTTGAGTGAAGCCGAGCGCTTAAGAATTGTTTTGATGAGTCGGTGCAGGACCGTGATGAGATGTTTAATTTTGATGGGAATTTTGAGTATTAATGAAAGTGGAGAAGCTGGTGGTTTACCGATTGATTATGGTTGTCTGAGAGTTATCTTGACAAGATAAGTGATATACAGACAGGACGTGAGGTGAAGTTGTGATCGACTTAGTTGCGAAAACTAGTCATATATTAGGAGCTCCATATGGTAGGTTTGTTTGGGGGGCCAAGGAATTAAAATTGAGTGAGTAATTATGAGACTTGTGTCTGGTGTGTATGCTACGGCAACAGGTTGTGGAGTCGAGTATAAAGGTGGATAAAGACTTTCGATGGTTATTAAAGAAAGTAAGATGTGGAATACAATATTGGTATAATTAGGCCTTTGAAAATTTCAAGAGTTGAAAATGCGTTGAGTGGCCTTCGGAGTGTGAAAATGTTGTTTTCGTATTTTGACGCACGATTCGAAGCGTTGGACGCTATTTTAATGCTCTATGTGATGGTGAAGTAATGGCATGGAAATTAATTAATTTATTGATGGAATGCGTTTGATAATTCGAAGAATATAGAGGATCATGTTGAGCATCGAGAACTTGTGTTATCAGTATTAGAGGAGACGCGGTGATATGCCACTCTGAAGAAAGTTCAGAGAGTGTTGGAAGAGCTGTCAACAGCTCGTGTGTGGATTCTTGCCGAATTCGACAGAACGATTCATTGTGTTTTATGATGTCTCGTGGGTATGATTGAGAGATATGTTAAGTGCAACATCAGCAAGTTTAGTTGCTTGGAGGTAATTCAAAGTATATAAGAGGGATTATCTGACAAGTGACTTAGAGTTGGTCGTTATTGTGTTTGTGCCGGAGTTGGAGGCTCCAATTGGTTAGTGAGAGGTTTGAAATAGTTGGTGATCTCAAGAGCTTAAGGTATTGGTTTGAATTGGAAGAATTGAATATGAGGCAGAGGAAAACAATTGGAACTCCTGAGGGATTATGGTTTTAAATTGAATTACCATTCGGGTAGAGCAACACGGTAACTGATGCATTGATTTGAAGATTTGGTATATACTGATGATGATGGTTGAATTTGATGAGTTAAGTCGAAGGACTGATTTTTGTATTAATGGGAACGATATCATGAGATGTCGTGATAGATTTGTGTTCTAGATATTATTAAGTGGAATAAGAGTATTGTGGTGGATGGAGTATCCATCCTAGTGCTATAAAGATGTAACCGGATTTGGGGGGGATTATTTTGATGACCATAGATGAAGAGAGAAGTGGTTTAGTTGTATGTGCTGGTTAGACTTGTCGGAAGTCAAAGAATGAACATCTGAGATTGTTGGGTCTGATGTAACCGTTGTATATTCCAGAGTTGAAATCGGATAGTATTCCCATGGATTTTGCATTAAGTTTTCCGGAGAATTAGAGGAATATGGTTTTAATTGAGTGATTTTGGATGGAATGACTAGATTGGCTCTTTTCCTACCAGTGAGGATTAATCATTCTATGTTGGAGTCGGTTGAGATGTATATCACGGAAGTGATAAAAATTGTATGAGTTGTCATCGAATATGGTGTCAGATGGGAATTTGAAGCTTTGTATGGTAGGAAGTGTAGGACTCATTTGTATTGATATGATTCAGGCGAGAGTACTGGGCTCGGACCTGCGGATTGTGTAAGAGACGACTGAAAGGATCAAGAAGATCCAAGAAAGGACATGTTCTGAGGGGTTACAGTAGTGACAGGTGTTGATCGAGCTTTGAAGTCTCGGAAGCACACACCGTGTTTTGTTGCTCAGTATCAGAGTGGCGCAACGGAAGGGTGGGAGAAGTATTATGTTGGATTGTCTTACCGCTGTCGCTTGTGAATTTACATGATGTGGTATGTGCCTAATTGAGGAAGTGCAAGTGCATTCATTCAGACAGATGGTGTACAAGTGAGGAAGGATTTGACTGTTGAGACATTGCTAGTTCAGATTGATGAGCAAGAAGTAACTTTGAGGCAATGAAGATTTCTTCGGTAAAGACAGTTGGGGGAACCAACTAGAGAAAGTGGGATTTGAGAGATTGGGATGAGGAAGTCGTATCCGACTCGGTTCATTGAGGTAACATTTTCGAGTACGAAAATTCCTAAAGTGGGGGAGAGTTGTAACAGCCCAATTTTCAATAATTAATTATTTGTGTTAATTAATTGATTTATTTAGATTATTCTAATTATTTGAATAATTAGATGATTGTTTAAATGGATTGATAGATATTTGAGAAAGGGAATATATTGGAAAGAAATAAAGAGAAAGATATATATATGAGGAAGTAGAAAAGAAAAAGAAAGGAAAAGAAAGAGGAAGAAGAGAAAAAGAGGAAACTTGAAGAATCATCAAGAACATCCTCTAGATTCCAATTAATCAAGGTAAGGGTGTGAAATATTACTATCTTAATCAATGTATATGATTATGTATGTGTGTGTTTGGATTTGTTGGGTGTTTTCTACATTTTCCATTTTAGGTCGGAATAAGTTTAATCGGTAGAAACCGAGTTTGAACGGTTAGAATTTGGAATAGACGGTGTAGTATAGTCGGGTGATGAGTGGGACGTGCTACTGGAACTGATTTGGATTAAATCGGTCGATTCTTGAAGTTTTGATGATTTTGGAGCAGCCATGGGAGTTCTGATTTCGCAGGTTCGCCAGGCGAGTGGCAGTGAAGCTTCGCCAGGCGAAGCCTAGCGAGCAACAGCGAACCAAGTCAGTAGCAAACACCCTGTCTTTGCTGGCAAGTTCGCCAGGAGAATGAGCGTGGCGAAGGTTCGCCAGGTGAGTGTGCTGGCGAGTGCTAGCGAGTAATTCCAGAATAATTCCCAGTAGTCTTCGCTGGCAAGTTCGCCAGGCGAACGAAGTAGCGAATGTTCGCCAGGCGAAGGTTAGCGAACACAGCAGTGTAATTTCTTTTCTTGTGTTTTCCATTCGTGGATTGTTTGTGTGGTTTGGTTGCGATCATTCCTTATCTGAGATGACTAACTATGCTGTTATGTGTGCTGTGGGTAGCCGTATATCGTGAATCCTAGATTATGAATCGATTACGAATATATGGTCTTTTGGCATATGTGATACATGGTTTAAATTGATTAAAATGCCTGATGAATGTGATTGAGTTTGTTGTCGTTTGACACGATATTTGTAAGTGCACATTGCTTGTATGCGATGGTGGGTGAAGAATGCATGAGATTATATATGGCGAGTACATGTGCATTGTTTGGTAATGTAAGAATGATGTTGGAAATATGTATATGTGTTGAGTCGTACTCACTGGGGTAGAATGGCAAGATGTCGTTCCTAGTGGAGTAATCACTGGGGTAGAATAACATGATGTTATTCCTAGTGAGGTATAGTGTCGTGGTTGTATACACCGGGGTAGAATGACTAAGATGTCTTTCCTGGTGGAATAATTACCGGGGTAGAATAACTGTGATGTTGTTCCTGTTAGGGTATAAGTGATGTACCCATACTCCCAAAAGGGGATTGGTGTTAATTGATGAGTTTTATATGAGTCATATGACATAAATATCATTGTTGTATGAAGGATGTTGATGTGTACAAATTGTTGAACTGTGAGTTATAAACGTGATTCTAGAATGAAGCGATATGAGATGAATGATGAACATAGGTATATATGCATTGTGATATATATATATATATATATATATATATATATATATATATATATATATATATATATATATATATATATATATATATATATATATATATATATATATTGTGAATGAATATTGAATATACGTGCTGATACGTGATGTATGATGAGATTGCTTGTGAATGTGAACCATGTTTGAATGGTGTGAATGAATGATGAATATCTGCATATATTGTGATATGTGCGTATTGTGAGTGTATAATGAATATATGCGATGAATGTGAAAGATGCATGAGTATGTTTGTGAACATGTGTGCATTTCAAGAGTGTCATGAGTCATGTTGCATGTGTAACATCATGGTATGTATTCTTCTGTCGATTGATTCCTCGGTGAATCTGCAAAACCTCGTGTGCCCTTGTGGGGTGTGAGTGATGGTTATATATTAATTCCTCGATAAATCTGCAGAACCTCGTGTGCCCTTGTGGGGTGTGAGCGATGGTTATATATTGATTCCTCGGTGAATCTGCAGAACCTCGTGTCCCTTGTGGGGTGTGAGCGATGGTTATATATTGATTCCTCGGTGAATCTGCAGAACCTCGTGTGCCCTTGTGGGGTGTGAGCGATGGTTATTTATTGATCTCTCAGTGGATTTGCAGAACCTCGTATGTTGCGATGGTTATATTTGATTCCGCGTAGAATCTGCAGAACCTCGTGTGTCCATGTGGGGTGTGAGCGATGGTTATTTCTGGTTCTTTAATTGAACCTGCTGAAATGAGTCGGTACCGCATTTGCATCTGCATAGAGTCGTGAGTCGGTCTCTATGAGTTGCATTTATCATCTTTATATGGTGCATTGGTGAAATAAACATGAATGTGAATGTTTATGTGAATTGGTGATGAAAAGAACATATTTTGCATGTTTATATGGATTGGTTGGAATTGTGGATGTGCGCATGTTAAATATGCTTGATGATTATCCATATTTGTTTATATATAGATAGCGATGTATATGAGTGAATCGTGAATGTATGCATGATGAGATGCTTGGTTATATATATGTATACATTGTAGTGTATGTTAGTGAGTGGTGATGTATAGTGGTAAGAAGTATAATATGGATATTCTATGTTATAGAAATATATTATATGCTTTGTTATTGTGTTAATATGCATTGTGGTTAGAAAAGGTGGAATATATGTATTATGTACTCGTGCATTTATATATGATTATGTGCATTGATTATTATGGTAATATTTCTCACCCTTCTTCTGGAATGATGTCCTATATGACATCGTGCAGATATCAAGGAGTAGTACTGCTTGTAGTTGCGAGTTCGCTGTTGGTGCAGCTGTTTAGTATTTAATTATGTTGGGTCAAGTCATGTTCTTGTTATGTAACACTGGGATCATTGGGTTTACGCCTTAGAGAGATATTATGTATTCTAAGTTGTGTTTTAAATGTATTTGGAATATGTGATAATGGCCTTTGTGCCTAAGTGTTGATGGTTGTGTGATGAACATGAATGTTATGTGAAGAGAATTATGTAAATAACTTGAAATCCGCTGCTACATGCAAAGTGAATTTTGAAAAGCATGATCATTTTATTTGAGTGTTAATAAGCATGACAGAAGATTTGATGTATTGGAATTATGTGTGACGCCCTTTTGTGAAAGCATGTTAATTTACTCTGATTAATTATTTATTATTCCGTGGGGTTAGAAGGGTGTTACATTAGTGGTATTAGAGCAGGTCGGTCCAACCGGCCAAGTTGTCTAATGTTAGTTGTTCCCTCGTATGCGACATGTTTGTGCAACACTGTTGGTACGTGTTTGTTGTCTAGCCTTTGTCTGCATAAGTGGGGGTGATCCAAGTGGGGGAGAAACTTGTGCCTCTCCAGGATGCTGCAAGTGTGAAGTTGTAGCTCAGTGTGGTTGAATGCTCTTATAGTTTGGTAAAGATGGTTTATACCCCATCATGATTTTTGACTGTCTATTGACAAATTGAGGAACTGATCACCCTTAATCTCTTGTTGATAGTAGTTGGGATTGTGTTGGATGGGATAGATGTGTCTTACAAGCTTAGATGGCGTGGTGCAGTGAATTGTTTTGAGTGAAGCCGAGCGCTTAAGAATTGTTTTGATGAGTCGGTGCAGGACCGTGATGAGATGTTTAATTTTGATGGGAATTTTGAGTATTAATGAAAGTGGAGAAGCTGGTGGTTTACCGATTGATTATGGTTGTCTGAGAGTTATCTTGACAAGATAAGTGATATACAGACAGGACGTGAGGTGAAGTTGTGATCGACTTAGTTGCGAAAACTAGTCATATATTAGGAGCTCCATATGGTAGGTTTGTTTGGGGGGCCAAGGAATTAAAATTGAGTGAGTAATTATGAGACTTGTGTCTGGTGTGTATGCTACGGCAACAGGTTGTGGAGTCGAGTATAAAGGTGGATAAAGACTTTCGATGGTTATTAAAGAAAGTAAGATGTGGAATACAATATTGGTATAATTAGGCCTTTGAAAATTTCAAGAGTTGAAAATGCGTTGAGTGGCCTTCGGAGTGTGAAAATGTTGTTTTCGTATTTTGACGCACGATTCGAAGCGTTGGACGCTATTTTAATGCTCTATGTGATGGTGAAGTAATGGCATGGAAATTAATTAATTTATTGATGGAATGCGTTTGATAATTCGAAGAATATAGAGGATCATGTTGAGCATCGAGAACTTGTGTTATCAGTATTAGAGGAGACGCGGTGATATGCCACTCTGAAGAAAGTTCAGAGAGTTTTGGAAGAGCTGTCAACAGCTCGTGTGTGGATTCTTGCCGAATTCGACAGAACGGTTCATTGTGTTTTATGATGTCTCGTGGGTATGATTGAGAGATATGTTAAGTGCAACATCAGCAAGTTTAGTTGCTTGGAGGTAATTCAAAGTATATAAGAGGGATTATCTGACAAGTGACTTAGAGTTGGTCGTTATTGTGTTTGTGCCGGAGTTGGAGGCTCCAATTGGTTAGTGAGAGGTTTGAAATAGTTGGTGATCTCAAGAGCTTAAGGTATTGGTTTGAATTGGAAGAATTGAATATGAGGCAGAGGAAAACAATTGGAACTCCTGAGGGATTATGGTTTTAAATTGAATTACCATTCGGGTAGAGCAACACGGTAACTGATGCATTGATTTGAAGATTTGGTATATACTGATGATGATGGTTGAATTTGATGAGTTAAGTCGAAGGACTGATTTTTGTATTAATGGGAACGATATCATGAGATGTCGTGATAGATTTGTGTTCTAGATATTATTAAGTGGAATAAGAGTATTGTGGTGAATGGAGTATCCATCCTAGTGCTATAAAGATGTAACCGGATTTGGGGGGATTATTTTGATGACCATAGATGAAGAGAGAAGTG
Organism: Lathyrus sativus; assembly: GCA_963859935.3. Lineage (NCBI taxonomy): Eukaryota > Viridiplantae > Streptophyta > Magnoliopsida > Fabales > Fabaceae > Lathyrus > Lathyrus sativus. Next base: position 24,557,983 of record CAWUDS030000001.1, read on the forward strand.
GTTTAGTTGTATGTGCTGGTTAGACTTGTCGGAAGTCAAAGAATGAACATCTGAGATTGTTGGGTCTGATGTAACCGTTGTATATTCCAGAGTTGAAATCGGATAGTATTCCCATGGATTTTGCATTAAGTTTTCCGGAGAATTAGAGGAATATGGTTTTAATTGAGTGATTTTGGATGGAATGACTAGATTGGCTCTTTTCCTACCAGTGAGGATTAATCATTCTATGTTGGAGTCGGTTGAGATGTATATCACGGAAGTGATAAAAATTGTATGAGTTGTCATCGAATATGGTGTCAGATGGGAATTTGAAGCTTTGTATGGTAGGACGTGTAGGACTCATTTGTATTGATATGATTCAGGCGAGAGTACTGGGCTCGGACCTGCGGATTGTGTAAGAGACGACTGAAAGGATCAAGAAGATCCAAGAAAGGACATGTTCTGAGGGGTTACAGTAGTGACGGGTGTTGATCGAGCTTTGAAGTCTCGGAAGCACACACCGTGTTTTGTTGCTCAGTATCAGAGTGGCACAGCGGAAGCATGGGAGAAGTATCATGTTGGATTGTCTTACCGCTGTCGCTTGTGAATTTACATGATGTGGTATGTGCCTAATTGAGGAAGTGCAAGTGCATTCATTCAGACAGATGGTGTACAAGTGAGGAAAGATTTGACTGTTGAGACATTGCTAGTTCAGATTGATGAGCAAGAAGTAACTTCGAGGCAATGAAGATTTCTTCGGTAAAGACAGTTGGGGGAACCAACTAGAGAAAGTGGGATTTGAGAGATTGGGATGAGGAAGTCGTATCCGACTCGGTTCATTGAGGTAACATTTTCGAGGACGAAAATTCCTAAAGTGGGGGAGAGTTGTAACAGCCCAATTTTCAATAATTAATTATTTGTGTTAATTAATTGATTTATTTGGATTATTCTAATTATTTGAATAATTAGATGATTGTTTAAATGGATTGATAGATATTTGAGAAAGGGAATATATTGGAAAGAAATAAAGAGAAAGATATATATATGAGGAAGTAGAAAAGAAAAAGAAAGGAAAAGAAAGAGGAAGAAGAGAAAAAGAGGAGAAAAAGAGGAAACTTGAAGAATCATCAAGAACATCCTCTAGATTCCAATTAATCAAGGTAAGGGTGTGAAATATTACTATCTTAATCAATGTATATGATTATGTATGTGTGTGTTTGGATTTGTTGGGTGTTTTCTACATTTTCCATTTTAGGTCGGAATAAGTTTAATCGGTAGAAACCGAGTTTGAACGGTTAGAATTTGGAATAGACGGTGTAGTATAGTCGGGTGATGAGTGGGACGTGCTACTGGAACTGATTTGGATTAAATCGGTCGATTCTTGAAGTTTTGATGATTTTGGAGCAGCCATGGGAGTTCTGATTTCGCAGGTTCGCCAGGCGAGTGGCAGTGAAGCTTCGCCAGGCGAAGCCTAGCGAGCAACAGCGAACCAAGTCAGTAGCAAACACCCTGTCTTTG
>CAWUDS030000001.1:24574564-24604009 GCA_963859935.3 Lathyrus sativus
ACACACACACACACACACACACACACACACACACGTGACGCCCACACCCACACACACACACACACACACACGTGCGGGCGCATACACCCCCGCCACACACACACACACACACACACGTGCGCGCACTCACACACATACATGCGCATGTGCACAGACATACACACACACACACGTGCGCGCACACACATACAAGCATGCACACACACACGTACGCGCACACACACGCGCTTGCACACACACACACACGTGCGCACACGCTCGCTTCACACACACACACACACACACACACGTACACACGCACACGCGTACGCACTTACACTCTCTCTCACCCAAACAACACACAAACAAACACACACACACACACACACACACGTGTGCGCACACACACACATACACGAACACGCTCGCGTATTCGCTCATACACACACACACGTGCGCACCCACACACACGTACACGCACGCACACATACACACCCTCACACGCATAAACACAACCGCGCGTGCATACGCACATACACACACACGCGTGCGTGCGCTCTCTTTCTCTCTCACACACAAACACACACACACGCGTGCGATTAAGCACACACTCGCGTGCGCACGCACACACAGACACGCACTCACGCGCGCGTGTACATACGCACACTCACACACACGCACACACACAAACACACACACACACACACACACGTGCGCACACACACACACACACACAGATATGCACACACAGACACACACCCACACCCACACACACACACACGCAGACACAAACGCGCTTGCACACACACACGCACGCGCAGACTCACAAACACATACGCGTGCGAGCAAACACACACACACGTGCACGCGTGCACTCGTATACACACACACGCAAGCACACACACACACACACACACATACACCCACACGTGCGCGCGCACACACACACAAGTGCACACGCGTGCGCACACACTTACACACACGCGTGGGCACCCATACACACACACACATGCAAGCACGCATGCATGCGCGCACGCGTCGCGCTCACGTGCGTGAGAACACATGTGCGCATGCATACACACACGCGCACGCAGACCCACATACACACATACACACAAACGCGTGCGCGTGCACACACTCTCTCTCACACACACAACGTCCGCACACACGCGCACACATACACACACAAGTGCACGCACGCACACACAATCACACACACGCACGCACGCATGCAACACACGCACGCACACACGCACTCTCGTGCACACAAACACGCGCGTGCACACGCGCGCCTCACACACGCACACATAGACGTGCACGCACACTCTCTCTCTCTCACACACACGCACTCTCATGCACACAAACACGCGCGTGCACACACGCACACACACGCATATACGCACACATACACGTGCACGCACTCTCTCTCTCACACACACACAGACACGCACACACAGGTGCGCGCGCACACACACACACACCTGCACATACATACATACACGCATGCACGCACAAACACACACACACTCACACACGCACGCGCTCACACACACCTCACACACGGACGCACACACACGCAAACACAAACGCGCGTGCACGCGCACACACACACACACACACAAACACACACGCGTGCTCACACAGACACACAACGCACACACTGACACACGCACACACACGCGTGCTCACACAGACACACACGTACACACAGACACACGCGCACACACACACATACACGCGCGTGCACACACACACACACACACCATACACATGTATGCACACCTTTTCTCTCTCTCTCTCTCTCTCACACACACACACACACACACGAGCGCGCCACACACGCACATGCGCACATACATACACACACAGACACTCATACACACACACACACGCAAACACACTCACGCGCACACACACACGCACACACACAAACGCACAAACACACAAACACGCACAGACAAACACACGCACGTGCACGCACACACGTACACACACGCGTGCGCACACACATACACACACACACCCGTGTGCACACACACACACACACACATGCACGCATGCACACACCCGTGAGCACACATGCACACGCCACACGCACACATATACACACACACACGAACGCACATACACACACACACACACACACCCACAGACACACACGCGTGTGCAAAACACCCACACTCATACACACACACACACACACTGACACATATAGACGCACACACACACAAAGGCTCGTGCACACACTCTCTATGTCTCACACACACAAACGTGCGCACACACACGTACACACACACGCACACACGCACACACACATGCTTGCTCATACTCTCTTTCTCTCACACACACACACACACCCACACACACGTGCGCACACATACAAATGAACACGCGCGCGCATTCACCCACACCATGCACACACACACACACGCATGCGCACACTCACACCCACACACTCACACACACCACCCACACGTGCACACACAGACATATATACACGCGCGTGCGTGCGTGAAAATTTACACACACGTGCGCACACACACATATTCACATACACGCACTCATGCACGCACGCACGCACACATACACACACGCACATACACCCACGCGCGTGCGCATTCACGCACACACACACATACATACACACACACACACACACACACATACACGCACTCAGACACACACACGCGGCACACACTCACACACACACGCACACACACTCACACACGCGTGTGCACACACTCAGACACACACACACACACACACACACGTGTACACACACACATACGTGTGCATACACAAACACACGCATGCACACACACATGCGCGTGCACACACACAAACTCACTGATGCACACACATACACACATACACGCGCGCGCACAGACGAACACACACATGCGCACAATCTCTATCTCTCACACACACAAACGTGCGAACACGCGCGCGCACACACGTACAGCTGCCACACACACCCACACACACATACACGTACACACACACACGCACGCACACACACATGCACACACACTCGCGTGCAAACAAACACGCGCGTGCACACACACACACACGCACACACACACACACACACACACGTGCGCACACTCTCTCACACACACACACACGCACAGTGCGCATGCGCCCACACACACACACACATACGTACATGCGCGCGCGCACACGTATACACACCTGCGCACACACACACACATGCAGACACGCACGCACACGCGTAAACCAACACTCACAGAAGCACGCACACACAAACGCACAAACACACACACACACACACACACACGCGTGCACGGACACACGTACAGACACGCGTTGCGCGCACACACACACAAACACACCCGTGCGCACACACACAACACACCCGTACACACATGCACAAACACACACACACACACATATACACACACTTACACAGCGCACACACACACACCCACCCACACCCACACACACACACACACTCGTGTGCATAAACACACACAGACATACACACACACACACACACACACACACACAATCACACATACCGACGCACACACATAAACGCTCGTGTGCACACTCTCTATCTCTCACAAACACACACAAAACGCGCGCGCGTGCATACACTCTCTCACACACACACACGTTCGCACACGCGCGCACACATGCACACACAAGTGCATGCACACACACACACACTCACACGCACACACGCACGCACGCATGCGCACACGCACGCACACACACGCACTTCGTGCAAACAAACACGCGCGTGCACACACCCACACACCACACACACACACGCACACACGCACACATACACGTGTGTAACCCAGGTGAACTGACTTTAAACAATGTTGCGGATAGCAAGAGTCGCACCGACTTTTATTTTATCCTAAGAAAGGTTATAAAAGAACAGGAAAGACCTTAGAGAATATTTTGGGTCCGGGGGGTAGCGTTATGAAAAGGGAAGGTATTAGCATCCTTTTCATCCATGGTTATCCATGGGCTCTTAGGTACTTAAGCCTCACTTTTGAATTGTTTTGAAATTGTAGGTGTGTGAATAGAAAATTTTCAGAATAGTTAAATAAATTAATCCATGTAAGGATGTGTTAAGAACTTGTTTGAAAATTTGTTTAAGTGCGAAACAATTTTGAAGTGAGCAAGCACCTAGGAGTAACCTACCCTAATGTTTAAAGGTCTTTCTTATTCTTCATTCTTTCCTTTAGTAAGACTATCCCTACTATAATGGAGTAGGTAGTCCTTACTTTGGATGGTTAAGGGACATGTGAGGGACAATTTGACTTTGAAGGCCATTGTGGGATGTAATAAGCACATATAAGGGACCATCATCATTTTTCGAAAGGGACTCGATTCGTAAAGGCAACCATAAGGGACTTTGATGATTTTTCTATTTGAGGGACTTGCTTTATACACCCCACTTAACCATTATTCGTAGGCAACTTGAGGGATATCCTTAGGAAGTGAGACGGCGATTAAAATCGACTTACGTGTGTGACGTGTTTATTTTAATTATCTTTATTTAAAAGTGATCTAAATTTATTTTAATATTACATACATGTTGTTACACTCCCTAATTACTAACCATAATATAATTAAATAATTAAACAACTTTACATCCAAGAAACAATTACAAAATAATAAGCAAAATAATTAAATAGCAAAGATAAATAAAATATAAATAAGCAATAATAAATAATAAAGGGGGTTAATTCTAAGTTTACTCGGCAAGACATCGCATCTTGTGCCTACGTATCCTTACGGGAGTGGAATCAGAGTAATCGTAGTTCCCCTCAATAGGGAGGTTAGAAACTTCTTGACTGTGGTCAAGGTCTCAAGGGGAATAAACGCATCTTAAGGACACGCTTACGTGGAGTGTAGAAACTCCAAATCTCTACGTTGAAATGTTAAGTTGTAATTAGGGTTAAATTAGGGATTCCACGGCGGGAAACCCAAAAATGAGCGCGGCGGCTCTTTGACCTAATGCTAAGGGTAAAATTGTAATTTTGCCTGCGGCGAGGCATTTGTGAAAATTAGGGTTTGTAGTTTGTAGTTTTGAGGATTTGAAATTGAATGTGTGAAGTTTTACGGACTATTGGCGCGGCGGCCAAACAGTTAGACCTAACCTTCGGATGTGTGCAATGTGACAGAAATAATAGTAAACGCGTGAGATAATTGAATCATGCAAACAGAGAGATAATGCCATAATTTAAACCATGCAAGCAGAAATTTAAAGGCAGAATTTAAAGAGCGATTGTTAAGTTCGCGAGGTTACATGAGAGGAGCAGATACAATATGATAATGAAATTTGAATTGAACAATAATAAAATAAAATAAATAACGGTCCTAGTTATTATTTTAAAAAAAAGATTTTAGTTATTATTTTAAATTTATCTAAAAAAAAGTTTTTCTTAAAAATAATAGGTTTTCATATTAATTTGGAAAAGATGTTAATGTTATTTATTTTAAAAAAAACATATTTTTATATTATAACAAATTTTAATAAATTAATGATAACAATAATAATAATAATGGTAATAATAATGATAATAATGATAATAATAATAAATAATGATAATAATAATAATAATAATAATAATAATAATAATAATAATAATAATAATAATAAAGCAATAATGAATTTTAAATGTGTCAAATAGCCCAACAATGTTGCTAACGCAGAAATGCGCTCATCGCAACCAGATCTAAATCGGACGAAACAAAATTTATCGCAAAGAAAAAGAAATTAAGCAAAAAATAGTATTATTGCTCACACAAAAATGCGATCATCGCAACCAGATCGAACTAACACAAATGTCACGCGTCATGCACACAAATGTGCAAACATCGTATCGACATAATTCGATCAAAAATCTTATATATATAAACTCTAACAATTTAAAAATTATATATATATATAAACGTAACAGTAATAGATAAAGAAAAAGAAATAACGGTAATAGATGAAGAAAAAGAAATAACGGTAAAAGATGAAGAAAAAGAAACAACAGTAATAGATGAAGGAAAAGAAATAACGGTAAACGATGAAGAAAAAGAAACAATAGTAATGGATGAAGAAGAAAACTAAATAACGGCAAACGGCACTCACTCCTCTTAGGTTTTTTTTTTCATTCTCTCCTCTTTTCCAACAAGGCAACACATGTATATATAGGGAACAAATTAGGGTTAACACCAAATTGTCAATAATGTCCCTAAAGCCCATTTTAAAGCCCAAACTAAATAATTAGTTAAAAAAATAAAATTTAAATAATTTAAAATAATTAAAATAAACTTAAAATAAAAACTAATAATCCTATTGATTCCTAAAATAAAAAATATTATAAAAAGAACAAAATTTTTTTCAATATTTCTTATTTTATGATTTTTTGGATATTTTTATGAATAATTTAGAAAAAAGTGAAAAAAATAATATTTTAAAAAATGATTTAATTAAAATACGAAAATAATAATTAAATAATAATAAAAAACTATTTTTGTTATTTTTTTAATGAAAGATAGAAAAATTTAGAGTAAAAATAATAAAAAACAAAAAAAATGACAAAGGTGAGATTCGAACTCTCAACCTTTCACACTCATAACTCCTTACACATGTCCTCCTGCCAATTGTGCCATTTTTACTTTTTAGAAAAAAAAATGCATGCCATATGATATTTACCTGCAAAAAGTCAAACGACTACACAAATTTGTTAGTAATGCAATGAAATGCGACGACAAATCTTAGGGCAAAATTTGGGGTATTACAGTTATTATGATAATATTTCTCACCCAACCTCTCTTTGATGTTGGCAAAAAAAATCATGAAGTTTGACTTTGGTTTGACCACAGTTGACCTCAGTTTGACCTTTTAACTGCATTGACTGCTTTTGTTTTATCTGATCATCTGACTGAGCAAACTTTTGAGAAAAGTCTTGAAACTTGACATGGGGGTTCTTATACACATATAAGATGTTATGAAGCTCACTTGAAGTCTTGGAAGTCCATTTAGCCTGATTAAAGTCAAAACCCTAGTTTTGGATGCACTGCTTAGGAGGTGCATTGTCTGAGGGAATTGTCAACTCTTCTGACCAATTGTGAATTTTGTGAACCTTGTGAACCTTCTTGGAACACAAAGTCTTGTATTGTGAGGGCAAATTTTGGGGTGCAACAGCTGCCCCTGTTCAATTTTCTGAAACCTGAGGGGTTAGATTGGTATATTTGCCAGTCGTAACCTGGAAGGTTGAAGGGGATTGAACACAAAAGCCCAAAAATTTGCACTCACCAGTGCATGGAGTGATATTGATGGTTGGTTGAACATGATTGAGTGGGCTTAAAGATGCCACTAGGGGAAAGTTCTTCAGTAGTATAATGAGAACTGTCAGGAGTCTGGAGTAATACTGATGTAACAGCATGTCTTCATGAGGATAGAGCAATCAATAATGATAACCCTAAAGCAGTCTTGAAGTGATAAATCTGACCTCAGGAGGATAGAGCAATCAATAGCTCTAAAGCAGTCTTGAAGTAATAATGGCTTCAGGAGGATAGAGCAATCAATAGCTCTAAAGCAGTCTTGAAGTAATAGAATGGCTTCAGTAGGATAGAGCAATCAACAGCTCTAAAGCAGTCTTGAAATAATAATGTGATATGTCTTCAGGAGGATAGAGCAATCAATAGCTCTAAAGCAGTCTTGAAGTAATGATTTCAGGAGGATAGAGCAATGGATAGCTCTAAAGCAGTCTTGAAATAATAATGTAATTTCAGGAGGATAGAGCAATGGATAACTCTAAAGCAGTCTTGAAATAATTAGATGGCTTCAGGAGGATAGAGCAATGAATAGCTCTAAAGCAGTCTTGAAGTAGTAATATGACCTCATGAGGATAGAGCAATGAATAGCTCTAAAGCAGTCTTGAAGTAATAGGATGATTTCAGGAGGATAGAGCAATCAGTAGCTCTAAAGCAGTCTTGAAGTCATGAGAGGCTATCAGGAGGATAAAATAACCCTGAGGTTACAATAAAGCAGTCCCAAAGTAATAAGAAGCTCATCAGGAGGATAAAGTAACCCTGAGGTTACAATAAAGCAGTCCCAAAGATCATAAGATTGTTTGTTGGATAATTAACCTGAAAACAAGGTAGCATTCTGTATAACAACATTAGTTTATGCTTTATGTATGCATGTATGACATGATGCACTTAGGTAATGTACTATAGACATATATGTTATGGTATGATGTAAATGATGTATGTATGCTATGACACTGCTGGAAGTGTCTGGATATCCTTGTATAACAACTGCTGGCCAAGAAAAATAAATCCCGATTCGTTGTTGAAGAATATATAACCCTCCGTCTGCTGGGGATAACAAGGTATAGATAACCTCCCGTTGTTGGGGATAACAAGGTATAGATAACCTCCCGTTGTTGGGGATAGTAGGGTATAGATAACCTTCGTTTTCGTTTGATAGTAGGATAAGTATAACATCCCGTCTTCGTTCATCGTGCCCTTATTGGAAAGTAATTTCCCGTATATCCGTATGAGGATAAAAGAGATGGATATAAATTCCAGGGGAGATTAGACTTTGTGAAAATGGATTAGTCCTACTGATGGTTTGTAACTGTCTTGTAAAGATGAACCGGCGAAGCTTCGTTGAAATCCTTCCCTCGTTCGTCCTTAGTAAATACTATTACTGCATTTTCATGCATTTCTGGTAAACATCAATCATATTAAAAGCATACATGCGTTTCTGGTAAACATCAATCATATTCAAAGGCATACATACATTCAAACACAACCAATGGACGTTTCGCTTATGTAAATAGGGTAAAAGTGAATCTGGATTCAAAAGATGGAATTTATTTATATCAAAAGTGACCCATATATGGGTAAGTTTGTACAAGGAGACATAAACCCTAGTAAGAGAATTTTGTCATGAAGTTTTACAAAAAGAATCAGCTATGTGGGAAATAATCCTATTGAGTTTCAATTCTACTATTGCCACTCAAGTATCTCATCTTCTTGCTGTTGAGACGGAAACGATTGGATTGAGCTTTATCTGTTTGAGCTTGAGTAAGTAGTACAACTGGTTGCAGTTTCATGAGTGATCCAAACGAGACATAGTCATACGCTTTAATCCCTAACTTTTGCCTGGATTGCCCTTTCAGGTTTTCAATCCACCGGGATACCCTTTTTTGCCCAAGCCGCCTTTTCAGGTTTTCGACTTGCCGGGTGTACATCTTTTTATATATATATCCCTAATTTTTGCCCAAACCCTTTTGGTTTTCCGGGATGCCCTTATTTTTGCCTAGGCCTGTCAACCTAGCGGGTCTCTTTTTATGCGTAGTATTTTTTAACTATGTCTGCGTTTACAGGTTGTGGGAAGTCTTCACCATCCATTGTAGTCAGTATCATGGCACCTCCTGAGAACACTGTCTTGACTACAAATGGTCCCTCATATGTTGGAGTCCACTTGCCCCTAGGATCACCCTGTGGTAATATGATACGCTTGATTACCAAGTCACCAGCCTGATATACCTTTGGCTTAACCTTCTTGTTAAAAGCTTTGATCATCCGTTTCTGGTACATCTGGCCATGACAAACTGCTGCTAACCTTTTCTCATCAATCAAATTTATCTGGTCAAGTCGAGTCTGAATCCACTCATCTTCATCCAAGCCTGCATCCTTCATAATTCTCAAGGAGCTGAATCTTCATATCAATAGCAACTTGCATACCCATGATACATGCCTCATACTCAGTCATGTTATTGGTACAATAGAAACAAAGTCTGGCAGTAATCGGGGTATGACAACCTTCAGGGGAACTAATCACAACACCAACACCATTACCATGTGCATTGGAGGCACCATCAAAAACCATAGTCCATCGGGATCCTTGTTCAGGTCCGTCATATTGTCCAGGTTCTTTGGTAACAGACATAATGTCTTCATCAGGGAACTCAAAATTCATTGACTGGTAATCATCTACTGCTTGATGAGCCAAATGATCAGCAACAACACTCCCCTTAATGGCCTTCTGAGTGGTATACTGTATATCATATTCCGTCAAGATCATTTGCCATCTTGCAATTCTTCCGGAGAGAGCAGGTTTCTCAAATATGTACTTGATTGGATCCATCTTCGAAATCAACAAGGTAGTATGGGTCAACATATACTGTCTTAGTCGGCGAGCAGCCCATGCCAAAGCGCAGCAAGTTTTCTCGAGCAGTGAGTATCTTGTTTCACAGTCGGTAAACTTTTTGCTAAGGTAGTATATTGCCTGCTCTTTTCGACCAGACTCGTCATGTTGCCCCAATACACACCCCATTGAGTTGTCTAATACTGTTAAATACATAATCAAGGGTCTTCCATCAACTGGTGGCATTAAAATTGGAGGTTCTAGCAAATATCTCTTGATTTCATCAAAGGCAGTCTGGCACTCATCATTCCATTCCATCACCTGATCTTTCTTCAACAACTTGAAGATTGGCTCACAGATGGTAGTTAATTGGGAAATAAATCTTGCAATGTAGTTCAATCGTCCCAAGAAACCTCTAACCTCCTTCTCAGTACGGGGAGCTGGCATCTCTCGTATAGTTTTCACTTTTGCAGGATCCACTTCAATACCTTTTCCACTGACAATGAAACCCAGGAGCTTTCCAGATCTAACTCCAAAAGTACACTTGTTTGGATTTAATCTCAACCTGTATTTCTTCAACCTCTCAAACAACTTGTGCAGATGATCAAGATGTTGTTCTTCATTCTGAGACCTGGCTATCATATCATCCACATATACCTCTATCTCATGATGAATCATATCATGAAACAAAGCCACCATAGCACGCTGATATGTTGCCCCTGCATTCTTCAAACCAAATGGCATTACCTTATAGCAAAAGGTGCCCCACTGTGTCACAAATGTAGTCTTCTCCATATCTTCAGGTGCCATCTTGATTTGATTGTAACCAGAGAAACCATCCATAAAAGAGAATACCTTATGCTGAGCAGTGTTGTCTACCAGAATATCAATATGAGGAAGTGGAAAGTCATCTTTAGGGCTAGCCTTGTTCAGATCTCTGTAGTCTACACACATACGTACCTTACCATCTTTCTTAGGAACTGGTACCACATTTGCAACCCACTGAGGATAAGAAGTTACGGCCAAGAACCCTGCATTGAACTGTTTCATTACCTCTGCTTTGATCTTTTCTGACATTTCAGGACGCATACGACGAACCTTCTGCTTCTTTGGACGACAATCTTCTTTCACTGGAAAACGGTGAACCACAATGTCTGTATCCAACCCTGGCATATCTTCATAAGACCAAGCAAAGATCTCCACATAGTCACGTAGCATCTGAATCAACCTGCTCTTGACACTGTCCTCTAAATCAGCCCCTATCTGGACCTCTTTTCTGTTTTCTTCAGTTCCCAGATTCACAACTTCGACTGGCTCTTCATGTGGCCGTATAGCTTTCTCTTCTTGTTGTAACAACCTAGCAAGCCCTACAGGTATTTCACAATCGTCCTCGTTTCCGTCTTCAGTTTGATAGATCGGATTCTCGAAATTGTAATTGGCAATAGTAGAACTGTTATCAACTGGATCCAGAGTGGATGAGGATCTGCATTTTAGTGACGTGGGTGTGTGTAAGAACACATAGCTGATAAAGCAAAAATAAAAGAAAAAGAAAGACAAGGAACACAATATTTACGAAAACGAAACGTCCACTGATTTTATTGAATGAAGTATGCAAATGAAATGACAACCCGTAACAAGCACACCATTGTGCCCCGGGTAAGGCACAGGGCTTGAAAGTTTTAATTGTTCCAGAAATTATAAATTTAAAAACATAACACAGTAATAGTATTTACTCCTGACTAAAGGAGATAGGGATAACATCTTCAGCTGTCCAATTATTGAGTCCAGCACCCACAGTAGGAAAAATCCATGCCTCCAGGTTGTAGTCTTCATCTTGATCTCCCACAGCATTGATAACCCCTTGATTGGTGATACGAACAGCACGAGCACGACGAACAGCCTTCTGGGACTCTGCAGTGAAACCCAAACCAAACTTGTCAGACTTGTATGGAATATCAGGAAGCTGACCCCAAATAGTACAACCACCTTCTTCCACCACAACTTTTGCATCATTGAGGGAGGCCATTGCCATTGTTGGAGGGTTTCTGATGACCACAGGAACCTTCTTCACAGCAGGAGGAGTCACACAATCCTTAACAGCCCAGGGAACCACTTCAAATGACTGACATGGAGTTTCAATGTATTCACCTTCTACTTCCAGATACTTGAAAGTGTTTACATGGCTGACAAAGTATTCTTCCTCTCCAAAGACAGTAACAACTTTTCCATTCACCGGATATCTCAACTTTTGATGTAATGTGGAGGTCACAGCACCTGCCCCATGGATCCAGGGACGACCCAGCAGACATGAGTACGAAGGACGAATATCCATCACATAGAATGTAGCAGTAAACACCTGAGAGCCAACCTTGATTGGAAGATCAATTTCCCCATGCACTACTCTTCTAGAACCATCAAAAGCCTTTACCACAATATTACTGGGCTTCAATACCGTATTTTCAGGACTCAGCTTGTTCAGGACTTCCTTAGGCAACACATTCAGAGAGGAACCATTGTCTATCAGCACATGAGACAGGGTAGTGCCCCTGCATTCAATTGAAATATGCAAGGCCCTGTTATGATCCCTCTTGGCAGGGGTCAGGTCAGCATCAGAAAATCCTAACCCGTTGTCATAGGTCAGGTGCGCAACACAATTCTCAAACTGGTCCACAGAAATTGCACTGGGTACATGAGCCATCTTTAGAAACTTGATCAATGACTTGGCATGAGCCTCAGAACATAATAACAGGGAGAGCATAGAAATCTTTGAGGGAGTATGCCCCAGCTGATCAACAATATCATAATCACTCTTGCGAATGATTTTCAATACTTCTTCCATCTGCTTAGAGAGGTCATCAGCAGCTGGCACATCAGTAGATACAGGCTCAATAACAGGACCCTTGCCCCGAGCATCAGTGGTGGAAGTAACAGCAGGAGTAACTGCACTCTTAGAAGCAACTGGAGGAGAGAAGACTCTTCCACTACGAGTGATCTTGCTAGATCCAGCAATATTATCAATGTCAACAGGCATATCAGGTAAAGGCCCCTGCTTGACACCATGGATGTAAACATCAGACCCATAGTGCCAAGGCACAGCTTTGTCAGATGTATAAGGAATAGGACCAGGAGTGGTAATGATCAGAGGAGCTACTCTGGCTTCAGCAACAACTTTCACAGGACCTTCAGCAGTAATCTTGATTGGGCCCTGATGAGTGATTTTAATGGGACCCTTTGAAGTGATTCTTAGTGGTACTTTGTCAACCATGTCAACCTCTTCAATCTTCTTACCCTGAGTCAGATGATCCACCATACTTTCTACAGATGTTGGTCTTCTTTCAAACACTATAGTATATTTATCCATGAGACGTTGAATCCCATCTCTCAAAATGAAGCAACTATCCGGCTTATAGGTACAATATAGACAATCTTCATGACAACCTGGAAAGATCCCAGCTTGTACTAACCTCTTTTTGATAACAAACAATGGTGTGCTCAACTCCATAACTGAATAGACATGCAGATCTTCATCAATATCTTCATCAATGGCGTTGACAGTCTTCTCGTGATTTAGCATTGGAGCTGTAATCACATTTGGAGTACCTGGTGGATCAAACTCAATTTCTCCAGCATCAATCATATCCTAAATTTTGTTCTTCAAGACCCAGCAGTTATTAGTATCATGTCCTGGACAGTTTGAATGATATGCACATCGTGCATTGGGGTTGTACTTGGGAGAGGTAACATTGGGATTCTGAGGGGCTTCCCTCAGGGTAATAAGTTCAGCCTTCAACAAGTGTTGCAATGCCTGAGCCATTGACATGTTGATCTTCGTGAACTGTCTTCTAGCCCTCTGTTGGTTGCCTTGAGGCTGCTCTGTTATTGCAGGAGTTGGATTTGAAATATGAACTGCACTAACAGACTGATGCCTTCTGTTACGATCAGGCTGACCATACACAGCATTAGATTCTTTCTTCCCAGTGGGAGGTTTCTTTGCAGCACCTGATGAAGAAGTGCCCACTTGGATCTTACCACTCTTGATACCATTCTCTACTCGCTCTCCTGTCATGATCAACTCAGTGAAGCCAGATGATGAGCTTCCAATGAGATGACTGTAAAACGGGCCATTCAGCGTACACATGAACATATCAACCAACTCCCTATCAGTCAAGGGGGGCTGAACTCTTCCAGCTAAGTCTCTCCACTTCTGAGCATACTCCTTAAAGCTTTCTTTGGCACCCATAGACATGCTTTGAAGCTGCATGCGAGTGGGGGCTAAGTCAGCATTGTATTGATACTGCTTGTAGAAAGCTTCAGCAAGGTCATTCCAATCTCTGATGTTGACACTCTCCAACTGATAATACCACTCTAGCTGAGCTCCAGATAAACTCTCTTGAAAGAAATGGATCCACAACTTTTTATCAGCAGTGTGGGGTTGAATTCTTCTGACATAAGACCTCAGATGCAATTTGGGACAAGAGACCCCATCATAGACAACAAATGTAGGAACTTTGAACCCAATGGGTATGACCACCCCAGATATCAAGCTCAAATCCTCAAAATCCAGCCCAGATGATTTCTGTAATTCCATAGCATCCATTCTATCCACCAGCATCTTGAATTTGTCTTCGTTAGGCTCATGGTAGTAGTTAGCCTCAGAATCAGAGTCCCCCATAGTGTTGTGGAGACTGCCTCTCTCCTGCTCAGATTCTTCAGATTCATAGTCTTCAACCTGTTCCTTGGTCTTGACAGGACTTTTGAACCTTCTTCCCATGTTGAGCAACCCAGCAGACCTTCTAGCCTTCTTAGTCTTCTTGGCCAGCAGTGTCTTCAATTCATCCTGCCCCTTGGATAGGTTCAGGATCAGCTCTTGGAACTGTGCATTCTGTGCCTGGAGATCCTTAACTGATTGTTCAAGAGCCATTGCTGAAATAAACAGCGAGAAGATGAGAAACCTGTGCACAATTATAAACCTGTGATGCAATGATATGGGAATGCATATGCAATGTTTTCAAGGACTGCAGGATTTAAATTTGCTTAAACAAACAAGAAAGTAACTTTTTATTAGTAATAACTTGTTTTGCCTTTTAGGCTTACAAAAAATGAAAACGAAATAAGTACAAAAGATGGGGTTGTAGGTGATGCCTCCTCTTATGCCTAGAAGTGGCACATTAGGAAACTCCCCACAACGGTCAATGATGGTGACATTTTCCATAGATCTGGAGCACCAATGGATGTCTGAGTGAGAAAGTGACATGATCCTCTTGGACCACCTGAAACCTTGCTCATTCTTCATTACTGAGCGAGGAAGGTGAGAAATAAACCACCTAGAAAGTAAAGGTATGCAGCACATCAAAGTTCCTCTTGCCCTTGTAGTACGGGTGTGAAGAGAATGTAGGATGTCTCCAAGTAAGGTAGGCACTGGATTGTGACTCAGGAATATGTTGATGGCATGAACGTCTATGAACTGATCAGGATTGGGGAACAACACTAAGCCATAAATCAATAAGGCTAAGATCTCCTCAAAAGCATCGTAGCTCATAGCCTTCAAGAACATTTGAGCTTTATCCACTAATACCTTGGCAAGAATACCTTTAACTCCACTTCTCGTCTCTAGAACAATGTCAGACTTCTTCAGATGTAGAGCTGCAGCAATAACTTCTGGTTTAAGCTCCTTCTCTAAGCCTGTGAATGGCTTCTGATCAAGAACAGGTATACCCAGAAGTTTAGAGAACTCCTCCATGGTTGGAACCAGCTGATAATCAGGAAATGTAAAGCAATGGTGCTTAGGGTCAAAGAACTGAAACAGCACACTCATCATGTCTTCACTGAACCCTGAAGTAACTAGACCCAATAAGTGACCATGTCTCTTGTTGAACTGGGAATGATCAGGCACTAGGGAAACCAACTCCTTGAGCTTAGCAGGTATCCCTACAAAGTTGATCCTGATGGTGTTTCTACGAGCAGAAGCCATGACCTGCAACAAAGAACAAAGATAAATCCTTTGGTCCTTGAAATGGTTAGGGAAAATGATATGCTTATGATGCATGATGATGTCATGATGTCATGCTCAATCACAAACATGTGGCACACACAAACAAGTCACACCATAGCCCTAGGTTTAAAGGCTTGCATGAGGTTCAAAGGCAAGTACCCTCCCCTGAAGTTAGATGGTTCATCCTGTCCTACAAAAGTAACCAGGTTCTAAGGGATCTCAATATCATTGATCCTTCACAAGGGTGGTTGTTCAGAAGGCAACTTACTTGCCAACCAAAACCCTCCAAGTTTAAGATCTCAATGAGCGTAGTATCGAGTGTCAACCAACTTCAGTCTGCACCAAAGCCGGTTACCTCACTACTTTCTAAAGGCCAAGATGAGTTAACTAGGGTTCTAAAAGTCAGTTAGTGCATTGACAACATATGGCAGCCTCAATATTATCCTCAACTTGACTTAAGGAATATAAGCACCAACCAAGAAGTCGCACTAACTATGGCCACCAGATCAACCGTATCGATATACGTCGTACAGTTTCCTTGGTCTATTGCCATTTACCTAAGGTACACTAGATCCGGGTTAGGACCTTTCACACATAAGAGCACCCCAACAATATAATAAAGCAAACAAGGCAAACAATTTAAAGTGATCTTAATTCCTAAGGGTACCCCTCTTAAATAGATCCCCAGCAGAGTCGCCAGTTCTGTAACCCGGTGAACTGACTTTAAACAATGTTGCGGATAGCAAGAGTCGCCACCGACTTTTATTTTATCCATAAGGAAAGGTTATAAAAGAACAGGAAAGACCTTAGAGAATATTTTGGGTCCGGGGGGTAGGTTATGAAAAGGGAAGGTATTAGCATCCTTTTCATCCATGGTTATCCATGGGCTCTTAGGTACTTAAGCTCACTTTTGAATTGTTTTGAAATTGTAGTGTGTGAATAGAAAATTTTCAGAATAGTTAATAAATAATCCATGTAAGGATGTGTTAAGAACTTGTTTGAAAATTTGTTTAAGTGCGAAACAATTTTGAAGTGAGCAAGCACCTAGGAGTAACCTACCCTAATGTTTAAAGGTCTTTCTTATTCTTCATTCTTTCCTTTAGTAAGACTATCCCTACTATAATGGAGTAGGTAGTCCTTACTTTGGATGTTAAGGGACATGTGAGGGACAATTTGACTTTGAAGGCCATTGTGGGATGTAATAAGCACATATAAGGGACCATCATCATTTTTCGAAAGGGACTCGATTCGTAAAGGCAACCATAAGGGACTTTGATGATTTTTCTATTTGAGGGACTTGCTTTATACACCCCACTTAACCATTATTCGTAGGCAACTTGAGGGATATCCTTAGGAAGTGAGACGGCGATTAAAATCGACTTACGTGTGTGACGTGTTTATTTTAATTATCTTTATTTAAAAGTGATCTAAATTTATTTTAATATTACATACATGTTGTTACACTCCCTAATTACTAACCATAATAATAATTAAATAATTAAACAACTTTACATCCAAGAAACAATTACAAAATAATAAGCAAAATAATTAAATAGCAAAGATAAATAAAATATAAATAAGCAATAATAAATAATAAAGGGGGTTAATTCTAAGTTTACTCGGCAAGACATCGCATCTTGTGCCTACGTATCCTTACGGGAGTGGAATCAGAGTAATCGTAGTTCCCCTCAATAGGGAGGTTAGAAACTTCTTGACTGTGGTCAAGGTCTCAAGGGGAATAAACGCATCTTAAGGACACGCTTACGTGGAGTGTAGAAACTCCAAATCTCTACGTTGAAATGTTAAGTTGTAATTAGGGTTAAATTAGGGATTCCACGGCGGGAAACCCAAAAATGAGCGCGGCGGCTCTTTGACCTAATGCTAAGGGTAAAATTGTAATTTTGCCTGCGGCGAGGCATTTGTGAAAATTAGGGTTTGTAGTTTGTAGTTTTGAGGATTTGAAATTGAATGTGTGAAGTTTTACGGACTATTGGCGCGGCGGCCAAACAGTTAGACCTAACCTTCGGATGTGTGCAATGTGACAGAAATAATAGTAAACGCGTGAGATAATTGAATCATGCAAACAGAGAGATAATGCCATAATTTAAACCATGCAAGCAGAAATTTAAAGGCAGAATTTAAAGAGCGATTGTTAAGTTCGCGAGGTTACATGAGAGGAGCAGATACAATATGATAATGAAATTTGAATTGAACAATAATAAAATAAAATAAATAACGGTCCTAGTTATTATTTTAAAAAAAAGATTTTAGTTATTATTTTAAATTTATCTAAAAAAAAGTTTTTCTTAAAAATAATAGGTTTTCATATTAATTTGGAAAAGATGTTAATGTTATTTATTTTAAAAAAAACAGATTTTTATATTATAACAAATTTTAATAAATTAATGATAACAATAATAATAATAATGGTAATAATAATGATAATAATGATAATAATAATAAATAATGATAATAATAATAATAATAATAATAATAATAATAATAATAATAATAAAGCAATAATGAATTTTAAATGTGTCAAATAGCCCAACAATGTTGCTAACGCAGAAATGCGCTCATCGCAACCAGATCTAAATCGGACGAAACAAAATTTATCGCAAAGAAAAAGAAATTAAGCAAAAAATAGTATTATTGCTCACACAAAAATGCGATCATCGCAACCAGATCGAACTAACACAAATGTCACGCGTCATGCACACAAATGTGCAAACATCGTATCGACATAATTCGATCAAAAATCTTATATATATAAACTCTAACAATTTAAAAATTATATATATATAAACGTAACAGTAATAGATAAAGAAAAAGAAATAACGGTAATAGATGAAGAAAAAGAAATAACGGTAAAAGATGAAGAAAAAGAAACAACAGTAATAGATGAAGGAAAAGAAATAACGGTAAACGATGAAGAAAAAGAAACAATAGTAATGGATGAAGAAGAAAACTAAATAACGGCAAACGACACTCACTCCTCTTAGGTTTTTTTTTCATTCTCTCCTCTTTTCCAACAAGGCAACACATGTATATACAGGGAACAAATTAGGGTTAACACCAAATTGTCAATAATGTCCCTAAAGCCCATTTTAAAGCCCAAACTAAATAATTAGTTAAAAAAATAAAATTTAAATAATTTAAAATAATTAAAATAAACTTAAAATAAAAACTAATAATCCTATTGATTCCTAAAATAAAAAATATTATAAAAAGAACAAAATTTTTTTCAATATTTCTTATTTTATGATTTTTTGGATATTTTTATGAATAATTTAGAAAAAAGTGAAAAAAATAATATTTTAAAAAATGATTTAATTAAAATACGAAAATAATAATTAAATAATAATAAAAAACTATTTTTGTTATTTTTTTAATGAAAGATAGAAAAATTTAGAGTAAAAATAATAAAAAACAAAAAAAATGACAAAGGTGAGATTCGAACTCTCAACCTCTCACACTCATAACTCCTTACACATGTCCTCCTGCCAATTGTGCCATTTTTACTTTTTAGAAAAAAAAATGCATGCCATATGATATTTACCTGCAAAAAGTCAAACGACTACACAAATTTGTTAGTAATGCAATGAAATGCGACGACAAATCTTAGGGCAAAATTTGGGGTATTACAGTTATTATGATAATATTTCTCACCCAACCTCTCTTTGATGTTGGCAAAAAAAATCATGAAGTTTGACTTTGGTTTGACCACAGTTGACCTCAGTTTGACCTTTTAACTGCATTGACTGCTTTTGACTTATCTGATCATCTGACTGAGCAAACTTTTGAGAAAAGTCTTGAAACTTGACATGGGGGTTCTTATACACATATAAGATGTTATGAAGCTCACTTGAAGTCTTGGAAGTCCATTTAGCCTGATTAAAGTCAAAACCCTAGTTTTGGATGCACTGCTTAGGAGGTGCATTGTCTGAGGGAATTGTCAACTCTTCTGACCAATTGTGAATTTTGTGAACCTTGTGAACCTTCTTGGAACACAAAGTCTTGTATTGTGAGGGCAAATTTTGGGGTGCAACAGCTGCCCCTGTTCAATTTTCTGAAACCTGAGGGGTTAGATTGGTATATTTGCCAATCGTAACCTGGAAGGTTGAAGGGGATTGAACACAAAAGCCCAAAAATTTGCACTCACCAGTGCATGGAGTGATATTGATGGTTGGTTGAACATGATTGAGTGGGCTTAAAGATGCCACTAGGGGAAAGTTCTTCAGTAGTATAATGAGAACTGTCAGGAGTCTGGAGTAATACTGATGTAACAGCATGTCTTCATGAGGATAGAGCAATCAATAATGATAACCCTAAAGCAGTCTTGAAGTGATAAATCTGACCTCAGGAGGATAGAGCAATCAATAGCTCTAAAGCAGTCTTGAAGTAATAATGGCTTCAGGAGGATAGAGCAATCAATAGCTCTAAAGCAGTCTTAAAGTAATAGAATGGCTTCAGTAGGATAGAGCAATCAACAGCTCTAAAGCAGTCTTGAAATAATAATGTGATATGTCTTCAGGAGGATAGAGCAATCAATAGCTCTAAAGCAGTCTTGAAGTAATGATTTCAGGAGGATAGAGCAATGGATAGCTCTAAAGCAGTCTTGAAATAATAATGTAATTTCAGGAGGATAGAGCAATGGATAACTCTAAAGCAGTCTTGAAATAATTAGATGGCTTCAGGAGGATAGAGCAATGAATAGCTCTAAAGCAGTCTTGAAGTAGTAATATGACCTCATGAGGATAGAGCAATGAATAGCTCTAAAGCAGTCTTGAAGTAATAGGATGATTTCAGGAGGATAGAGCAATCAGTAGCTCTAAAGCAGTCTTGAAGTCATGAGAGGCTATCAGGAGGATAAAATAACCCTGAGGTTACAATAAAGCAGTCCCAAAGTAATAAGAAGCTCATCAGGAGGATAAAGTAACCCTGAGGTTACAATAAAGCAGTCCCAAAGATCATAAGATTGTTTGTTGGATAATTAACCTGAAAACAAGGTAGCATTCTGTATAACAACATTAGTTTATGCTTTATGTATGCATGTATGACATGATGCACTTAGGTAATGTACTATAGACATATATGTTATGGTATGATGTAAATGATGTATGTATGCTATGACACTGCTGGAAGTGTCTGGATATCCTTGTATAACAACTGCTGGCCAAGAAAAATAAATCCCGATTCGTTGTTGAAGAATATATAACCCTCCGTCTGCTGGGGATAACAAGGTATAGATAACCTCCCGTTGTTGGGGATAACAAGGTATAGATAACCTCCCGTTGTTGGGGATAGTAGGGTATAGATAACCTTCGTTTTCGTTTGATAGTAGGATAAGTATAACATCCCGTCTTCGTTCATCGTGCCCTTATTGGAAAGTAATTTCCCGTATATCCGTATGAGGATAAAAGAGATGGATATAAATTCCAGGGGAGATTAGACTTTGTGAAAATGGATTAGTCCTACTGATGGTTTGTAACTGTCTTGTAAAGATGAACCGGCGAAGCTTCGTTGAAATCCTTCCCTCGTTCGTCCTTAGTAAATACTATTACTGCATTTTCATGCATTTCTGGTAAACATCAATCATATTAAAAGCATACATGCGTTTCTGGTAAACATCAATCATATTCAAAGGCATACATACATTCAAACACAACCAATGGACGTTTCGCTTATGTAAATAGGGTAAAAGTGAATCTGGATTCAAAAGATGGAATTTATTTATATCAAAAGTGACCCATATATGGGTAAGTTTGTACAAGGAGACATAAACCCTAGTAAGAGAATTTTGTCATGAAGTTTTACAAAAAGAATCAGCTATGTGGGAAATAATCCTATTGAGTTTCAATTCTACTATTGCCACTCAAGTATCTCATCTTCTTGCTGTTGAGACGGAAACGATTGGATTGAGCTTTATCTGTTTGAGCTTGAGTAAGTAGTACAACTGGTTGCAGTTTCATGAGTGATCCAAACGAGACATAGTCATACGCTTTAATCCCTAACTTTTGCCTGGATTTCCCTTTCAGGTTTTCAATCCACCGGGATACCCTTTTTTGCCCAAGCCGCTTTTTCAGGTTTTCGACTTGCCGGGTGTACATCTTTTTATATATATATCCCTAATTTTTGCCCAAACCCTTTTGGTTTGCCGGGATGCCCTTATTTTTGCCTAGGCCTGTCAACCTAGCGGGTCTCTTTTTATGCGTAGTATTTTTTAACTATGTCTGCGTTTACAGGTTGTGGGAAGTCTTCACCATCCATTGTAGTCAGTATCATGGCACCTCCTGAGAACACTGTCTTGACTACAAATGGTCCCTCATATGTTGGAGTCCACTTGCCCCTAGGATCACCCTGTGGTAATATGATACGCTTGATTACCAAGTCACCAGCCTGATATACCTTTGGCTTAACCTTCTTGTTAAAAGCTTTGATCATCCGTTTCTGGTACATCTGGCCATGACAAACTGCTGCTAACCTTTTCTCATCAATCAAATTTATCTGGTCAAGTCGAGTCTGAATCCACTCATCTTCATCCAAGCCTGCATCCTTCATAATTCTCAAGGAGCTGAATCTTCATATCAATAGCAACTTGCATACCCATGATACATGCCTCATACTCAGCCATGTTATTGGTACAATAGAAACAAAGTCTGGCAGTAATCGGGGTATGACAACCTTCAGGGGAACTAATCACAACACCAACACCATTACCATGTGCATTGGAGGCACCATCAAAAACCATAGTCCATCGGGATCCTTGTTCAGGTCCGTCATATTGTCCAGGTTCTTTGGTAACAGACATAATGTCTTCATCAGGGAACTCAAAATTCATTGACTGGTAATCATCTACTACTTGATGAGCCAAATGATCAGCAACAACACTCCCCTTAATGGCCTTCTGAGTGGTATACTGTATATCATATTCCGTCAAGATCATTTGCCATCTTGCAATTCTTCCGGAGAGAGCAGGTTTCTCAAATATGTACTTGATTGGATCCATCTTCGAAATCAACAAGGTAGTATGGGTCAACATATACTGTCTTAGTCGGCGAGCAGCCCATGCCAAAGCGCAGCAAGTTTTCTCGAGCAGTGAGTATCTTGTTTCACAGTCGGTAAACTTTTTGCTAAGGTAGTATATTGCCTGCTCTTTTCGACCAGACTCGTCATGTTGCCCCAATACACACCCCATTGAGTTGTCTAATACTGTTAAATACATAATCAAGGGTCTTCCATCAACTGGTGGCATTAAAATTGGAGGTTCTAGCAAATATCTCTTGATTTCATCAAAGGCAGTCTGGCACTCATCATTCCATTCCATCACCTGATCTTTCTTCAACAACTTGAAGATTGGCTCACAGATGGTAGTTAATTGGGAAATAAATCTTGCAATGTAGTTCAATCGTCCCAAGAAACCTCTAACCTCCTTCTCAGTACGGGGAGCTGGCATCTCTCGTATAGTTTTCACTTTTGCAGGATCCACTTCAATACCTTTTCCACTGACAATGAAACCCAGGAGCTTTCCAGATCTAACTCCAAAAGTACACTTGTTTGGATTTAATCTCAACCTGTATTTCTTCAACCTCTCAAACAACTTGTGCAGATGATCAAGATGTTGTTCTTCATTCTGAGACCTGGCTATCATATCATCCACATATACCTCTATCTCATGATGAATCATATCATGAAACAAAGCCACCATAGCACGCTGATATGTTGCCCCTGCATTCTTCAAACCAAATGGCATTACCTTATAGCAAAAGGTGCCCCACTGTGTCACAAATGTAGTCTTCTCCATATCTTCAGGTGCCATCTTGATTTGATTGTAACTAGAGAAACCATCCATAAAAGAGAATACCTTATGCTGAGCAGTGTTGTCTACCAGAATATCAATATGAGGAAGTGGAAAGTCATCTTTAGGGCTAGCCTTGTTCAGATCTCTGTAGTCTACACACATACGTACCTTACCATCTTTCTTAGGAACTGGTACCCACATTTGCAACCCACTGAGGATAAGAAGTTACGGCCAAGAACCCTGCATTGAACTGTTTCATTACCTCTGCTTTGATCTTTTCTGACATTTCAGGACGCATACGACGAACCTTCTGCTTCTTTGGACGACAATCTTCTTTCACTGGCAAACGGTGAACCACAATGTCTGTATCCAACCCTGGCATATCTTCATAAGACCAAGCAAAGATCTCCACATAGTCACGTAGCATCTGAATCAACCTGCTCTTGACACTGTCCTCTAAATCAGCCCCTATCTGGACCTCTTTTCTGTTTTCTTCAGTTCCCAGATTCACAACTTCGACTGGCTCTTCATGTGGCCGTATAGCTTTCTCTTCTTGTTGTAACAACCTAGCAAGCCCTACAGGTATTTCACAATCGTCCTCGTTTCCGTCTTCAGTTTGATAGATCGGATTCTCGAAATTGTAATTGGCAATAGTAGAACTGTTATCAACTGGATCCAGAGTGGATGAGGATCTGCATTTTAGTGACGTGGGTGTGTGTAAGAACACATAGCTGATAAAGCAAAAATAAAAGAAAAAGAAAGACAAGGAACACAATATTTACGAAAACGAAACGTCCACTGATTTTATTGAATGAAGTATGCAAATGAAATGACAACCCGTAACAAGCACACCATTGTGCCCCGGGTAAGGCACAGGGCTTGAAAGTTTTAATTGTTCCAGAAATTATAAATTTAAAAACATAACACAGTAATAGTATTTACTCCTGACTAAAGGAGATAGGGATAACATCTTCAGCTGTCCAATTATTGAGTCCAGCACCCACAGTAGGAAAAATCCATGCCTCCAGGTTGTAGTCTTCATCTTGATCTCCCACAGCATTGATAACCCCTTGATTGGTGATACGAACAGCACGAGCACGACGAACAGCCTTCTGGGACTCTGCAGTGAAACCCAAACCAAACTTGTCAGACTTGTATGGAATATCAGGAAGCTGACCCCAAATAGTACAACCACCTTCTTCCACCACAGCTTTTGCATCATTGAGGGAGGCCATTGCCATTGTTGGAGGGTTTCTGATGACCACAGGAACCTTCTTCACAGCAGGAGGAGTCACACAATCCCTAACAGCCCAGGGAACCACTTCAAATGACTGACATGGAGTTTCAATGTATTCACCTTCTACTTCCAGATACTTGAAAGTGTTTACATGGCTGACAAAGTATTCTTCCTCTCCAAAGACAGTAACAACTTTTCCATTCACCGGATATCTCAACTTTTGATGTAATGTGGAGGTCACAGCACCTGCCCCATGGATCCAGGGACGACCCAGCAGACATGAGTACGAAGGACGAATATCCATCACATAGAATGTAGCAGTAAACACCTGAGAGCCAACCTTGATTGGAAGATCAATTTCCCCATGCACTACTCTTCTAGAACCATCAAAAGCCTTTACCACAATATTACTGGGCTTCAATACCGTATTTTCAGGACTCAGCTTGTTCAGGACTTCCTTAGGCAACACATTCAGAGAGGAACCATTGTCTATCAGCACATGAGACAGGGTAGTGCCCCTGCATTCAATTGAAATATGCAAGGCCCTGTTATGATCCCTCTTGGCAGGGGTCAAGTCAGCATCAGAAAATCCTAACCCGTTGTCATAGGTCAGGTGCGCAACACAATTCTCAAACTGGTCCACAGAAATTGCACTGGGTACATGAGCCATCTTTAGAAACTTGATCAATGACTTGGCATGAGCCTCAGAACATAATAACAGGGAGAGCATAGAAATCTTTGAGGGAGTATGCCCCAGCTGATCAACAATATCATAATCACTCTTGCGAATGATTTTCAATACTTCTTCCATCTGCTTAGAGAGGTCATCAGCAGCTGGCACATCAGTAGATACAGGCTCAATAACAGGACCCTTGCCCCGAGCATCAGTGGTGGAAGTAACAGCAGGAGTAACTGCACTCTTAGAAGCAACTGGAGGAGAGAAGACTCTTCCACTACGAGTGATCTTGCTAGATCCAGCAATATTATCAATGTCAACAGGCATATCAGGTAAAGGCCCCTGCTTGACACCATGGATGTAAACATCAGACCCATAGTGCCAAGGCACAGCTTTGTCAGATGTATAAGGAATAGGACCAGGAGTGGTAATGATCAGAGGAGCTACTCTGGCTTCAGCAACAACTTTCACAGGACCTTCAGCAGTAATCTTGATTGGGCCCTGATGAGTGATTTTAATGGGACCCTTTGAAGTGATTCTTAGTGGTACTTTGTCAACCATGTCAACCTCTTCAATCTTCTTACCCTGAGTCAGATGATCCACCATACTTTCTACAGATGCTGGTCTTCTTTCAAACACTATAGTATATTTATCCATGAGACGTTGAATCCCATCTCTCAAAATGAAGCAACTATCCGGCTTATAGGTACAATATAGACAATCTTCATGACAACCTGGAAAGATCCCAGCTTGTACTAACCTCTTTTTGATAACAGACAATGGTGTGCTCAACTCCATAACTGAATAGACATGCAGATCTTCATCAATATCTTCATCAATGGCGTTGACAGTCTTCTCGTGATTTAGCATTGGAGCTGTAATCACATTTGGAGTACCTGGTGGATCAAACTCAATTTCTCCAGCATCAATCATATCCTAAATTTTGTTCTTCAAGACCCAGCAGTTATTAGTATCATGTCCTGGACAGTTTGAATGATATGCACATCGTGCATTGGGGTTGTACTTGGGAGAGGTAACATTGGGATTCTGAGGGGCTTCCCTCAGGGTAATAAGTTCAGCCTTCAACAAGTGTTGCAATGCCTGAGCCATTGACATGTTGATCTTCGTGAACTGTCTTCTAGCCCTCTGTTGGTTGCCTTGAGGCTGCTCTGTTGTTGCAGGAGTTGGATTTGAAATATGAACTGCACTAACAGACTGATGCCTTCTGTTACGATCAGGCTGACCATACACAGCATTAGATTCTTTCTTCCCAGTGGGAGGTTTCTTTGCAGCACCTGATGAAGAAGTGCCCACTTGGATCTTACCACTCTTGATACCATTCTCTACTCGCTCTCCTGTCATGATCAACTCAGTGAAGCCAGATGATGAGCTTCCAATGAGATGACTGTAAAACGGACCATTCAGCGTACACATGAACATATCAACCAACTCCCTATCAGTCAAGGGGGGCTGAACTCTTCCAGCTAAGTCTCTCCACTTCTGAGCATACTCCTTAAAGCTTTCTTTGGCACCCATAGACATGCTTTGAAGCTGCATGCGAGTGGGGGCTAAGTCAGCATTGTATTGATACTGCTTGTAGAAAGCTTCAGCAAGGTCATTCCAATCTCTGATGTTGACACTCTCCAACTGATAATACCACTCTAGCTGAGCTCCAGATAAACTCTCTTGAAAGAAATGGATCCACAACTTTTTATCAGCAGTGTGGGGTTGAATTCTTCTGACATAAGACCTCAGATGCAATTTGGGACAAGAGACCCCATCATAGACAACAAATGTAGGAACTTTGAACCCAATGGGTATGACCACCCCAGATATCAAGCTCAAATCCTCAAAATCCAGCCCAGATGATTTCTGTAATTCCATAGCATCCATTCTATCCACCAGCATCTTGAATTTGTCTTCGTTAGGCTCATGGTAGTAGTTAGCCTCAGAATCAGAGTCCCCCATAGTGTTGTGGAGACTGCCTCTCTCCTGCTCAGATTCTTCAGATTCATAGTCTTCAACCTGTTCCTTGGTCTTGACAGACTTTTGAACCTTCTTCCCATGTTGAGCAACCCAGCAGACCTTCTAGCCTTCTTAGTCTTCTTGGCCAGCAGTGTCTTCAATTCATCCTGCCCCTTGGATAGGTTCAGGATCAGCTCTTGGAACTGTGCATTCTGTGCCTGGAGATCCTTAACTGATTGTTCAAGAGCCATTGCTGAAATAAACAGCGAGAAGATGAGAAACCTGTGCACAATTATAAACCTGTGATGCAATGATATGGGAATGCATATGCAATGTTTTCAAGGACCGCAGGATTTAAATTTGCTTAAACAAACAAGAAAGTAACTTTTTATTAGTAATAACTTGTTTTGCCTTTTAGGCTTACAAAAAATGAAAACGAAATAAGTACAAAAGATGGGGTTGTAGGTGATGCCTCCTCTTATGCCTAGAAGTGGCACATTAGGAAACTCCCCACAACGGTCAATGATGGTGACATTTTCCATAGATCTGGAGCACCAATGGATGTCTGAGTGAGAAAGTGACATGATCCTCTTGGACCACCTGAAACCTTGCTCATTCTTCATTACTGAGCGAGGAAGGTGAGAAATAAACCACCTAGAAAGTAAAGGTATGCAGCACATCAAAGTTCCTCTTGCCCTTGTAGTACGGGTGTGAAGAGAATGTAGGATGTCTCCAAGTAAGGTAGGCACTGGATTGTGACTCAGGAATATGTTGATGGCATGAACGTCTATGAACTGATCAGGATTGGGGAACAACACTAAGCCATAAATCAATAAGGCTAAGATCTCCTCAAAAGCATCGTAGCTCATAGCCTTCAAGAACATTTGAGCTTTATCCACTAATACCTTGGCAAGAATACCTTTAACTCCACTTCTCGTCTCTAGAACAATGTCAGACTTCTTCAGATGTAGAGCTGCAGCAATAACTTCTGGTTTAAGCTCCTTCTCTAAGCCTGTGAATGGCTTCTGATCAAGAACAGGTATACCCAGAAGTTTAGAGAACTCCTCCATGGTTGGAACCAGCTGATAATCAGGAAATGTAAAGCAATGGTGCTTAGGGTCAAAGAACTGAAACAGCACACTCATCATGTCTTCACTGAACCCTGAAGTAACTAGACCCAATAAGTGACCATGTCTCTTGTTGAACTGGGAATGATCAGGCACTAGGGAAACCAACTCCTTGAGCTTAGCAGGTATCCCTACAAAGTTGATCCTGATGGTGTTTCTACGAGCAGAAGCCATGACCTGCAACAAAGAACAAAGATAAATCCTTTGGTCCTTGAAATGGTTAGGGAAAATGATATGCTTATGATGCATGATGATGTCATGATGTCATGCTCAATCACAAACATGTGGCACACACAAACAAGTCACACCATAGCCCTAGGTTTAAAGGCTTGCATGAGGTTCAAAGGCAAGTACCCTCCCCTGAAGTTAGATGGTTCATCCTGTCCTACAAAAGTAACCAGGTTCTAAGGGATCTCAATATCATTGATCCTTCACAAGGGTGGTTGTTCAGAAGGCAACTTACTTGCCAACCAAAACCCTCCAAGTTTAAGATCTCAATGAGCGTAGTATCGAGTGTCAACCAACTTCAG
>CAWUDS030000001.1:24604509-24619509 GCA_963859935.3 Lathyrus sativus
CACGCGGACGCACAAATACACACACGCGCGCACACGCACACACATACACTCTCACACACGCGCGCGCGCAGACACACACGCATGCACGCACAACGCACACACACGCGCGACGCACACACAGGCGCACACACACACACAGGCGCACACACACACACACACACACACGCGCGCTCACACACACACACACAGGCGCACACATACACACATGCACGCTCACACACACACACAGGAGCGCACACACACTGGCGCACACACACACAGGGGCGTAAACACACACGCGTGTGCGCATACACACACACGCGCACACACACACGCACACTGGCATACAAACACACACACACACACACACACACACACACGCGCAAACACACGCACACACGCGCATCGCGCGCACACGCCCGCACAGGCGCAAAAGCACGCACTCGGAGATGCGCACACACACACGCAGTGCGCACACGCACATACGAACACACACACACACAACGCACACACATAGGCACACACATACACACGCGCGCAAACACGCACACGCATGCACGCACCCGTACACGCACACGCACACACACACACTCGCACGCACGCATGCACACACCCACACACACGCATACAGGCACACACACATGAACACACGCACGCTCACACACACACACGCGCGCGCACACACCCTCACACACGCACACACACACACACACAGGTACACACACGTGCACACTCATGCAGACATACACACACACGCACGAACATACACACACGCACACACAGGAACACACACGCGCACACACACAGCAACAAACACATATGCGCGCGCACGCATAGGCGCGCACACGTACACACACACACACACACGCACATGCACGCATAGACGCGCACACGCGCACACGCTCGCAACCACGCGCATACACACGCACACACGCGCACGCATGCACGCACACACACACACACGCACGCACGCACATACACACACACACGCACGACGCACACACAGGCATACACACGCGCACACGCGCACAAGCAGGCATACACAGGCACACACACACAGTCACACACACACACACACACGCACACACAGGCACACACAGTCACACACACACGCACACACGCACACATACACAGAGACGCACACCCACCCACACACACACACCTACACAAAGCACCCACACGCACAGACGCGCACACGCACACACAAACACACACACGTGCGCGCGCACACCCGCACACACACACACACACATGCACACACACACGCACGCACGACGCGCACACAGGCACACACACACGCACATACACACACACGCACGCACGGTGCACTCACAGGCCCACACATACACACATGCACACACAGACACACACGCACAACGCACACATAGACACACAAATACACACACGCGCGCACACACACACACACGCGCGCACGCACACACACATAGCTCACACACATATACACACACATGCAATCCCACACACGCGCTCACGCACACGCACACGCAGGCACACACAGCGCACACACACACACAGGCGCGCACACACACACAGACACACAGACACACGCGCACACGCATGCACTCACACACACGCACACACAGGTACATCCATAAGCGCACAAACACACGTGCGCGCGCGCACGCACAGGCACACACACACAGGCACACACCCGCTCATGCGCACACGCACTTACACGCGCACACACACGCATAAACACACACACACATACACGCGCGCGCATGCACACACTCACACGCACGCTCGCACATGTACGCACACACGCACGCACGACGCCCACACAGGCACACACACACGCACACGCATACACACACACACAATGCACACACAGGAACACACACGCACGCACAACCCACACAGGCATACACACGCGCACACGCATGCACATCACACACACAGGCACACGCACGCGCACACACACACACACACACACGTGCGCACACACACGCACACGTATGCTCGCACGCACACACAAACGCACGCACACGCACACACATACACACAGGCACACATACACACACACACACACAGGCACACACAATCACACACACCCGCACATCCACACACACACACACGCACACCCACCCACCCTCACACGCACACACGCACAGGCACACAGATACGCACACCCACACACGCGCACACGCACGCACAACACGCACACAGGCAAACACATGCACGCACAGTGTACACACATGCACATGCACCCGCACACACATAAACACACACACATACACACACGCACACGCACACACACACACACGCACAGCACACACACACACAGACACACACCCACACACGCACGCGCACACGCACGCGCACACGCACTAAACACACACACGCACAGCGCACACACACGCGCGCACGCTCGCACACAATGGCACACGCACGCACACACGCACACACACACACATACAGGCGCACACACACACGCACACACGCACATACATGCGCTCACGCAGGCACAAACGTACACATAAACACACGCACGCACACACGCAAACGCACGCACGCACACACGCTCACACGCACGTACGCACGCACGCACGCAGACCCGCATGCACGCTCGCACACACACACACACACAGTGGCACACACACACACACTCGCACGCACAGTGCACACACGCGTGCGCGCACACACACGAACACACGCATGCATAACGCACACACAGGCACACACACAGGCACACACATGCACGCGCACACACTCACACACGCACGAATAGGCGGACACAGGCGCACAAGCACGCACGCACACGCACACACACGCACACGCATGCACGCACACACACACACACACACGCATGCACGCACACACACATACACACACAAGTACACGCACGCACGACGCACATACACATACACAAACATGCACACACACACACGCATAGCGCACACATAGACACACACATACACACACACGCACGCGCACGCTCACACACAAACATGCATACACACACACACACGGCGGCGCACACAAACGCGCGCACACACACATAGCTCACGCACATATACACACATATATACTCTCAAACACGCACGCGCGCAAGCACACACGCAGGCACGCACAATACTCACACAGGCATACACACTCACACACGCACGCATGCATACAAAGACACACACACGCACACACGCACATATGCACACACACACACAGGCACACGCATAAGCGCACACACACGCACACGCACGCACTAAGGCACACGCATGCACAAGCACATGCAGGCGCACACACACGTACGCACACGCGCACACACACACACACAGACACGCACGCACAGAAAAATACACACGCGCACACAGACACATTCGGAAGCACATACACGCGCGCACACACACACACACGCGCGCACACACACACAGACATGCACACACACGCACAGGCGCACACACGCGCGCTCGCACTTATACGCGCACACGCTCACACTCACGCGCATACACAGACACACACACACACACGCACCCACACACTCACACGCACACATGCACGCACATACACACACACACGCACGCGCACAAACACACACACACGCACTCGACTTACACGCGCACACGCTCGCACGCACGCACATACACATACTCACACACACACAAATGCACGCATGCACACACACTCACACACCCACATACAAACACACACGCACGCACGAGGCACACACAGGTACACACACGCGCACACGCTTACACGCACACACGCACACACAGGTACACACACACACACACACACGCGCACACACACACAGCGCATACACACGCACATCACACACACAGACACACACACACATACGCACACGCACGCACGCACTCACGCACATACCCACACATACACACGCACGCAGGCACACACACACGCTCGCGCAGTCACGCACATACACACACACACACGCACGACACTCACATAAGCATACACACGCGCACACGCTTACACGCACACTGAGACAGCCTATGTCCCATTAGTGGAATTCTAATGAAACCTTATAAAAATACAGAAAAATTTGAAATTTTTAAAGGACAATACTTAATTATTTAAAAACATACTGTTTCACATACATATGCTTCAAATATATTTTACAGAGTTTGACACCGTTAAGACTAGCGGCCTTGCCACATAGATAAAACATAAAATAAAAGTACAGAAAGGAAACCAAAAAGAAAGCATACCAAAAGGGACCTCCTAAGTCCAACAAGACTGACACTTATACTGACTGTAGTAGTAGGGATGTGATTAGCGTTTGACAAAACACTAACAGCTCCCAATCTAGATGTTATAGTAACACATCTCCACGTCACTTCATATCCTTTCCTTCTGAGTTGTCGGGAAGTACGCAAGATTCGAGCTCATCGTCTGATCGTCATAAAATAATCCAAAATGCAAAACAAAAATGACACAGGGCTAAGATTCATGTACAAGTTTAAAAGTGGGAATGAATGTGTAAAATAATAATATATATGGAAACCATATTTATACAAACAAGCGTATCTTATACCCACAATTACATATACTTTATTTATTCTAATGCATCCCTGAACTATATGCTGACTCAGGCCACTAAACGCTGTCAATGATATCTATCCCATTTACCAAGATCAGATATCACTAGACCACATGCCACCAACGTACTCCCAATTACCAAGAGCTACGCCACCTAACTTCACATGGAGCCTAGGTGTTATAAGTCGATCGTCCCTGAGAATTCAGGCCAAGAACCTTGTCTTGCCTAGCATGCATAGATAATAATCCCCGTCGGGATTGCAGGCGACTGATCAACCTCGTGCGTCCCATACCGCACGGCGGTGGACTTACACATTCCTTAATGCAAGTCTATATGATCACTCACTCATCTTGTGGCAACTCTTAGCCATAAGTATTAAGTTAATAATGGGGAATTATCGTATCAACTTTTCAAGTTATACTTATTATCTAGATACTTAGGTTGAGTACCAAATCCATCCAATGTCTTGCCATATTTGATCTTTGTCCTTACATAATAAGTTCAGTTTGTATAATGGGTAATTGTATGGTTAACTTCCCAGGTAAGAGAGGTGGACTGTAAACGGCATAGTCGACCAAGTCTTTCCTTAGCCAGAACCCAACCAAATATAACTACTCATTGTATCCAACTTTCCTTATGTTAATGGGGATCAATTACTTAATATCTAGCAATGTTTTTCTCTCATTAACCGATTATTTCCTTAATCTATCAATCACAATCATTCAAGTATAAATAAAATAAACAATTATAAAATTAACCGAATAATGCAAGCACAATACAATACCAAATTGTCAAAGATTATTCCTATGATAATTAATTAAGGCCGGCGTAACCTCGCCTAGTGATTTGTGAAAATCATTATTTGAGAATAGGCTCTCCTTAATTATTTATCGCTAGTAGGGCTTAGGTCACCACTACACACATATATATTAAGTTATTTTACGCTAACCGTCCCAATCGTATACGAAATCTTGCCCCCACCTTTTGTTGAGTGTTGTTGAAAGTCCACAAGTGTTGTCTTCGATCTTTGCCAAGAACCTAATTTACGATAACCGTTGGATTGTACGAAATTTATGAAATAATTAGAATATAATTTATGGTTAATTGAACATAATCCCGTTATAACTTGAAATATTTATTTATTTAAATATATCATAATAACCTCCAAAATAATTATTAAATTCAAATATAAATTATATTATACCTCCTTTTGAATTTGTTTGTTTTAGAAAATTGTCAAGAGTATATTTCTAATAACATTTAAATTATAATAAAATTTGGGCATTATAACGACTTAAAATGGTAAAATTTATTTTGGACTTTATAAGTTCAATATATCGACGTCTGAACGGAATTTGCATAGAAAATTTAAAATAACCTTTATATAAATAACATAATTAAAATAATATAATTAAAATAAAATGGACATTATAACGGCTTACCGATTACTTATGAAAATGATTTGGGCAGAACTTTGACGTATAAAACTCCCTTGAAACTTTAGAAGAACTTTTACCACAAAATACTCTAAAGGTTACGAACCGATATCGTGGGAACTTCGATAACTAAAACTAATATTGCTATATGAAGAAATTAGAGAAGGAAAGAAGTAAAGAAGTAAGAAAGATGATTTGTGATTGAATGAATGAAAATGGGGTGGAAGAGACCCCTATTTATACTAGTTGTAAAATATTAAAATAACATAATTTATCATCTTTTGCCCATACCTTCCAACTTTTCAACTCTTGCTAGTAAATATGTCTCTATCAAATATTTACTAATCTTTCATCAATAGTGCTTTAGGTGTTCTAGTATGACTTTGTGAAAATAATTTATGACAAAGGTATGGGAGCTTGATTTCATGACATAATATTATGTAGGATATTAATAGAAAATGAGATATATATTTCTTTTATAAAAAGTAAAATGTTAATAATATTAATAATAATAAAAATAGTAAAAAGGATAGTTATTTGATATTTTTATTGTCTTAAGATTATTTTATTTATTAATTGGTTTATAGAGTAAAATGATAATATTCAAATAAAATAAAATCAATTAATAATAACAAAACAAGAACAACAATAATGATAATAATAATATGAATAATTAATTAACTTAAAGTTAAGGGTTTTAAGTACCAATTTAAATTTCAAAGTTTAGTTTATAAAATGAAACGATGATATTCAAATTGAAGAATAAAAGTAATAAATATAAAAAGTAATTAATTAATAAATTAATTATTATAAGTGTTAGTTTCAACATTTAATTTTTAATAACTAGCATTGTTAAAATCTCAAATCTAACTAGATATATTATTTAGTGTATGGAAAAATTAGGATGTTACATTACCACCCCCCTTAAAAGAAATTTCGTCCTCGAAATTTAGCGTACCTAAAACATATGTGGATACTTCTGACGCATGTCTTCTTCTCTTTCCCAAGTAGAATCACCAGTTACATCATCCCACACGACTCTAACCAATGGTATTTGCTTTCCACGAAGTTCTTTAATACGATGATCTAAGATCTTGACAGGTATAGCCTCATATTCCAAATTATCTCTAAGTTCCACAGTTTCAGGCTCAATGACATGTGAAGGGTCCGGATAATACTTCCTCAGTTGTGATACATGAAATACATCATGAAGATTAGACAAGTTTGGCGGCAAAGCAATGTGATACGCTACAGGTCCAATCCGCCGTAGAATTTGAAAAGGCCCGATAAACCTTGGTGTTAACTTCCTAGTTTTGATTGCTCGTGCAATTCCCGCCCTAGGAGTTACCCTAATGAACACGTGATCTCCTGCCTCGAACTCCAAAGGTCTTCTCCTCTTATCATTATAACTCTTTTGACGGTCCTGTGCTGCCTTCATTTTTTCTCTAATAAGTTTAACCTGATCTGTCGTTTGTTGCACGAATTCTGAACCCAATATTTTATTTTCTCCAACCTCATACCAACATAAAGGTGTACGACACTTTCTTCCGTATAATGCTTCATATGGAGCCATGCCGATACTTGAGTGAAAACTATTGTTGTAAGTAAACTCAATCAATGGTAAGAACTCGTCCCAACTTCCTTTGTGTTCAAGAGCACAAGCTCTCAACAAATCCTCTAACGATTGAATCGTCCTCTCAGACTGGCCATCCGTTTGGGGATGATAAGCTGAACTTAACCTCAGTTTTGTTCCTAACTCTAAATGCAACTGATGCCAAAAATTTGATGTGAATCTGGGATCTCTATCACTGACTATACTTGAAGGTATTCCATGCAATCTAACAATCTCCTTTACATATACCTGAGCTAGTCTCTCTAATTTAAACGTCTGGTTGATGGGAATGAAATGTGCACTCTTTGTCAACCTATCAATGATCACCCAAATTGCATCATGTTGTTTCTGAGTCTTAGGCAAAGCGGTTACAAAATCCATGGCTATTCCGTCCCACTTCCACTCTGGAATATCTAAAGGTTGTAGCAATCCGGCTGGCTTCTGATGTTCAATCTTTGCCTTCTGACATACCAAGCAACTTTGAACATATTCTGCTATATGTCTCTTCATTC
Organism: Lathyrus sativus; assembly: GCA_963859935.3. NCBI lineage: Eukaryota > Viridiplantae > Streptophyta > Magnoliopsida > Fabales > Fabaceae > Lathyrus > Lathyrus sativus. The sequence goes on from CAWUDS030000001.1 coordinate 24,612,568, forward strand.
CAACCCACCAAAACATTTTCTTCAAGTCTTGATACATCTTTGTGGCTCCTGGATGAAAACTCAACTTACTTTTGTGGCCCTCTTCCAAAATCAACTTTTGAATATCCTGATTTTGAGGTACACACAACCTTTCTTTAAACCTTAGGATTCCATCACTCCTTATGTTAAACTCTCCATTTTGACCATTTCTTATATTTTCCTTTATGCTCACTAGACGGTCATCAAGTTGTTGTTCATCTTTGATCCATTTCAGAAATTCATTAGACACGACAATAGCGCCTATGAATATACTTCCTTCATTGTGATGTACTCCTAAGTTTAAATCCACGAATTTGTCAATCAACTCTTCTTCCTTCAACATCATTGCAGATACATGAAGTTTCTTTCGACTCAAAGCGTCTGCTACAACATTGGCCTTTCCGGGATGATATTGCAACTCAAAATCATAGTCCTTCAAGAATTCCATCCAGCGCCTTTGTCTCATGTTTAAATCTTTCTGATCAAATAAATGCTTCAGGCTTTTGTGATCACTTAACACAGTGAACTTTGATCCATAAAGATAATGCCTCCAAATCTTTAAGGCAAACACAATTGCCGCTAACTCTAGGTCGTGAGTTGGGTAGTTCCTCTCATGCACCTTCAATTGTCTTGATGCATAAGCTATCACTTTCCTTTCTTGCATCAACACACACCCAAGACCTTGATATGACGCATCACAATACACATCAAAATTTCCTAATGGGTCTGGTAAGATGAGTATTGGTGATGAAGTCAATCTTTCCTTTAGCTTCTGAAAACTTTCTTCACACTCTTTAGTCCATTCAAAGTTTTTACCTTTCCTCGTTAACTGAGTCATGGGCAAAGCGATCTTTGAAAATCCTTCAATGAACCTCCGATAATATCCAGCTAGTCCAAGAAAACTTCGAATCTCGCCAACATTCTTTGGACTCTCCCACTTTGTTATTGCTTCGACTTTACTTGGGTCTACTGCAATACCTTCTTTACTAATTACATGACCAAGAAATTGTACCTCCTTCAACCAAAATTCACATTTCGAGAATTTCGCGTACAATTGAAGGTCCTTTAATATCTGTAGCACAATTCTCAAATGTTCTCTGTGCTCTACCTCATTCTTGGAATAAATCAGAATGTCATCAATGAAAACTACAACAAATTGATCTAAGTATGACCTAAAGATCCTATTCATGTAATCCATGAATACTGCTGGAGCATTAGTCAAACCAAATGGCATAACTAAGTACTCATAGTGTCCATAACGGGATCTAAAAGCTGTTTTTGGAATATCATCTTCCTTCACCCTGATCTGATGATATCCAGACTTCAAGTCAATCTTTGAGAATACTGATGCTCCTTTTAACTGATCCATCAAGTCGTCGATTCTAGGCAAAGGATACTTGTTTTTCACAGTGGCTTTATTGAGTTGTCTGTAATCCACACAAAGTCTAGAAGAACCATCCTTCTTCTTCACAAACAAGATTGGAGCTCCCCATGGCGATACACTTGGTCTAATAAATTCTTTCTCTAACATCTCGTCTAATTGTTTCTTTAACTCCGCAAGCTCTGAGGGTGACATTCGATAAGGAGATATAGAAATTGGTCCAGTTCCTGGAACCAAGTCTATAGAAAATTCCACTTCCCTAACCGGTGGTAAACCTGGAACTTCTTCTGGAAAGACTTCCGGGAATTCACAGACTACGGGAAAATTTTCCACACTAGGGGTTTCTCCTACTGACATGGAGAATAGCATCATAAAACTTTGAGTGAGGGTTTCAGCTTTGCTGATTTCTCCACTATCTTCTCCAAATGTAAAAATTTTCTCCTTGCATCTCAAGTTGACATCGTTGGCTGATAACCAATCCATTCCTAAGATGACATCTAGGTCTTGTAGCGGGAGTACCACAAGATCTACTAAGAATCTTCTATTTTCTAAGATTATTGGACAGTCTACACAGACTGAATAAGTTACCATTCTTTCTCCCGAGGGAGTTGTGATAGTCAACTTATAATCGTGATCAACAATTTCGAATCCCAAAAATTCAGCACAAGAGGTAGATATAAAAGAATGTGTAGCTCCTGAATCGAATAAAACTGATACCAACTTATCTCCAATTAAACACATACCTTGAATTAACCCAGCTGACTTTGAGATCTCAGCTCCTCTAATTGTAAATACTCTTCCTGTGGTTGGCTTATTTTGATTCTGAGGTCTCTGACCAACACTTGGGCCTCCATTTCTTGCTCTCCCTATGTTGTTATTGTTTATTAGGCCGCTCCTCTGGCCTGTTGGTTGACTTTGTCCTTGGGGACAATCTTTGAGAAAGTGGCCTTTCTGACCACAGCGAAAACAAGTTCCAATATTTCTATTTGGACAATCTTTGTTAAGATGTGCCCCTCCACAGCTGTAACACTTGAACATTAACCTTCTAGAATCCTGGTTATGATAAGGTGTAGGCCTTTGATATGGCCTACCCCCTCGTTGGATTCTTCCTCCGTGGCCTCGGTTAAAGTGGCCCTTGTGATTGTTGTTTTGGGTTGATCCTCCTGATCCATATTGATTCTTCCTATTGTCAATCCCTTCCAACTCCAGACACCTTTCTACTAGCTCACCAAAGCGCATAATATGCAGAGGTAAAACTGCCCTCTGGATATCATATTTCAATCCATCTTGATACTTTTCACACATCCATTCTTCCCTTGGATGCAAGCGGTAAAACTCAGAATACTTTAGCAAGGATTCAAACTTCCTAGTATATTCTCCCACCGTCATCACACCTTGACGTAGATTCTGAAATTCTCTCTCCTTCTCTTTCCTACATAACTTTGGAAAATACTTCCCCAAAAATTCTTCTTTGAACAAGGTCCAATTGATTTCTCTTCCTTCCTCTTCCAATAATCTATACTTTCCTCTCCACCAAGCTTCAGCATCGCCTGTCAGCATGAATGTTGCATAACCAACCCTTCTATTCTCTCTACAGTGAGTGAAAGAAAATATCTTCTCCATTTCTTGCAACCATTTCTCAGCACCCTCCGGATTAAAGTCACCACCAAACTGTGGTGGTTTTCCTTTCAGAAACGAGTTCAATCCTGTATCCTCATGCACCATTTCCCTTTGTTGTTGCTGAAAGAGTTGATGATCTCGAGTGATTTGCAGGATTTGAGCATTTTGTTGTGTTTGAACTAACACAGCTGCAGCAAGTTCACGAACATCTCGAGTGTCAGCTTGAGAGTTCGTTCCAGTTTGGGAATGATCTTCTCGTCCAATGGGAATGGTAGGTGCTCCTTCAGGAGTAACTTCATCACTCGCATTCCTACGTATACCTCTAGTAGTGCCTCTAGCAGCACTCCTACCACGCCTCGCACCTCTGACGTTCTGAACCATAACTTCCTGAAAAGGAATAGTTATTAGGTTCAATCATTCACAAGACATAAAGAACATAACAATTATGTATATTTATATCCCAATGAATGATTCATCGATAAGGATTTTTATCAAGTCTCCCACAGGCAAGGGATAATTGTGTCTAAAATGTTGAATTAATATCTTAAATATAACTAGAATTCAGGAAAACATAATCAACATTTAATGTATAAACAAAAATGTATCAATTTATTTAATAACAACGATTACAAAAATCGTGACCATGTCTCATTCAAAAACCTCTACTTGTAAACCAAGCTAAGACTAATAGTGGTAAAACTATAATTATCATTATTGCTACGAAATCTTTACCTAATTCTTCATGCTTGATGATACCAATAACAAACAAAATAATGACAAGAAGAGTGATGAATAAAAGAAAGGATTTAGCCATTTGAAAGGTATAGATAAATATTTAGGAATTGATATGAAAATAATGGATGGGTGTGAAGTATTTATAAAGTGAATTTTGTGAAGTGTCCGTTACGTTACCGTTGGGTTTGTGACCGTTGGGGAGGAAAAATAAAGTGTGCTAAATAAGTTTCCTAGACCATTATACTAGAAGGCTCTCAAGATGAAGACTCAATGCACAGAAGAAAAGTTATCATCCAGTTTGGAATCCAACTTGATACAGTCAGTATAATTCTAGACACTTACGGTCCGAGCTGAATCGACCAGCTCTGATACCATTAAATGAGACAGCCTATGTCCCATTAGTGGAATTCTAATGAAACCTTATAAAAATACAGAAAAATTTGAAATTTTTAAAGGACAATACTTAATTATTTAAAAACATACTGTTTCACATACATATGCTTCAAATATATTTTACAGAGTTTGACACCGTTAAGACTAGCGGCCTTGCCACATAGATAAAACATAAAATAAAAGTACAGAAAGGAAACCAAAAAGAAAGCATACCAAAAGGGACCTCCTAAGTCCAACAAGACTGACACTTATACTGACTGTAGTAGTAGGGATGTGATTAGCGTTTGACAAAACACTAACAGCTCCCAATCTAGATGTTATAGTAACACATCTCCACGTCACTTCATATCCTTTCCTTCTGAGTTGTCGGGAAGTACGCAAGATTCGAGCTCATCGTCTGATCGTCATAAAATAATCCAAAATGCAAAACAAAAATGACACAGGGCTAAGATTCATGTACAAGTTTAAAAGTGGGAATGAATGTGTAAAATAATAATATATATGGAAACCATATTTATACAAACAAGCGTATCTTATACCCACAATTACATATACTTTATTTATTCTAATGCATCCCTGAACTATATGCTGACTCAGGCCACTAAACGCTGTCAATGATATCTATCCCATTTACCAAGATCAGATATCACTAGACCACATGCCACCAACGTACTCCCAATTACCAAGAGCTACGCCACCTAACTTCACATGGAGCCTAGGTGTTATAAGTCGATCGTCCCTGAGAATTCAGGCCAAGAACCTTGTCTTGCCTAGCATGCATAGATAATAATCCCCGTCGGGATTGCAGGCGACTGATCAACCTCGTGCGTCCCATACCGCACGGCGGTGGACTTACACATTCCTTAATGCAAGTCTATATGATCACTCACTCATCTTGTGGCAACTCTTAGCCATAAGTATTAAGTTAATAATGGGGAATTATCGTATCAACTTTTCAAGTTATACTTATTATCTAGATACTTAGGTTGAGTACCAAATCCATCCAATGTCTTGCCATATTTGATCTTTGTCCTTACATAATAAGTTCAGTTTGTATAATGGGTAATTGTATGGTTAACTTCCCAGGTAAGAGAGGTGGACTGTAAACGGCATAGTCGACCAAGTCTTTCCTTAGCCAGAACCCAACCAAATATAACTACTCATTGTATCCAACTTTCCTTATGTTAATGGGGATCAATTACTTAATATCTAGCAATGTTTTTCTCTCATTAACCGATTATTTCCTTAATCTATCAATCACAATCATTCAAGTATAAATAAAATAAACAATTATAAAATTAACCGAATAATGCAAGCACAATACAATACCAAATTGTCAAAGATTATTCCTATGATAATTAATTAAGGCCGGCGTAACCTCGCCTAGTGATTTGTGAAAATCATTATTTGAGAATAGGCTCTCCTTAATTATTTATCGCTAGTAGGGCTTAGGTCACCACTACACACATATATATTAAGTTATTTTACGCTAACCGTCCCAATCGTATACGAAATCTTGCCCCCACCTTTTGTTGAGTGTTGTTGAAAGTCCACAAGTGTTGTCTTCGATCTTTGCCAAGAACCTAATTTACGATAACCGTTGGATTGTACGAAATTTATGAAATAATTAGAATATAATTTATGGTTAATTGAACATAATCCCGTTATAACTTGAAATATTTATTTATTTAAATATATCATAATAACCTCCAAAATAATTATTAAATTCAAATATAAATTATATTATACCTCCTTTTGAATTTGTTTGTTTTAGAAAATTGTCAAGAGTATATTTCTAATAACATTTAAATTATAATAAAATTTGGGCATTATAACGACTTAAAATGGTAAAATTTATTTTGGACTTTATAAGTTCAATATATCGACGTCTGAACGGAATTTGCATAGAAAATTTAAAATAACCTTTATATAAATAACATAATTAAAATAATATAATTAAAATAAAATGGACATTATAACGGCTTACCGATTACTTATGAAAATGATTTGGGCAGAACTTTGACGTATAAAACTCCCTTGAAACTTTAGAAGAACTTTTACCACAAAATACTCTAAAGGTTACGAACCGATATCGTGGGAACTTCGATAACTAAAACTAATATTGCTATATGAAGAAATTAGAGAAGGAAAGAAGTAAAGAAGTAAGAAAGATGATTTGTGATTGAATGAATGAAAATGGGGTGGAAGAGACCCCTATTTATACTAGTTGTAAAATATTAAAATAACATAATTTATCATCTTTTGCCCATACCTTCCAACTTTTCAACTCTTGCTAGTAAATATGTCTCTATCAAATATTTACTAATCTTTCATCAATAGTGCTTTAGGTGTTCTAGTATGACTTTGTGAAAATAATTTATGACAAAGGTATGGGAGCTTGATTTCATGACATAATATTATGTAGGATATTAATAGAAAATGAGATATATATTTCTTTTATAAAAAGTAAAATGTTAATAATATTAATAATAATAAAAATAGTAAAAAGGATAGTTATTTGATATTTTTATTGTCTTAAGATTATTTTATTTATTAATTGGTTTATAGAGTAAAATGATAATATTCAAATAAAATAAAATCAATTAATAATAACAAAACAAGAACAACAATAATGATAATAATAATATGAATAATTAATTAACTTAAAGTTAAGGGTTTTAAGTACCAATTTAAATTTCAAAGTTTAGTTTATAAAATGAAACGATGATATTCAAATTGAAGAATAAAAGTAATAAATATAAAAAGTAATTAATTAATAAATTAATTATTATAAG
>CAWUDS030000001.1:24624509-24628533 GCA_963859935.3 Lathyrus sativus
CACGCGCGCGCACACACACGCACAATACACACACAAGCATACACAAGCGCACACGCACGCACATCGCGCACACAGGCACACACACACACACACACAAACACATACGCGCACACATACACAGGCACACACACACACGCACACTCACACACACACACACTCACACACAGGCACACACACGCACACACACACACACATGCGCATAAAGGCGTACGCACACACACACGCACGTAAACACACACACATACACACACACACAAGTACCTACACGCGTACACGCGCACACACACACATGCACGCACATGCGCGCAATGGAGCACACACGCGCGCCCAGGCACACACACACGCACATGCACGCACACGCACACACAGGTGCAAACGCACGCATGCGGACACGGGCACACACATACACACACACACTCGCACGCACAATGCACACACGCGTGCGCACACACACACGAACACACGCATGCATAACGCACACACAGGCACACACATGCACGCGCACACACTCACACACGCACGCATAGGCAGACACAGGCGCACAAGCACGCACGCACGCGCACACACACGCACACGCATGCATGCACACACACACGCATGCACACACACACACACAAGTACACGCACGCACGACGCACATACACATACACAAACATGCACACACACATAGACACACACATACACACACGCGCGCGCGCACACGCTCACACACAAACATGCACACACACACACACGGCGGCGCACACAAACGCGCACACACACACATAGCTCACGCACATATACACACACATATATTCTCAAACACGCACGCGCGCAAGCACACACACACACGCAGGCACGCATAATACTCACACAGGCATACACACGCACACACACACGCATGCATACAAAGACACACACACGCACACACGCACATAGGCACACATACACACACAGGCACACGCACAAGCGCACACACACGCACACACACGCACAAGCGCGCACACATGCACACACACGCACGCACTAACGCACATGCATGCACAGACACATGCATGCACAGGCACACGCACTAACGCACACGTACGCACGCGCACACACACACGCACGCACGCGCAGAAAATACACACGCGCACACAGACACATACAGGAGCACACACACGCGCGCACACACACACGCGCGCGCACACAGAGACTCGCACACGCACGCACAAGCGCACACACGCGCGCTCGCACTTATACGCGCACACGCTCACACTCACGCGCATACACAGACTCACACACACACGCACGCACGCACCCACACACGCACGCACCCACACACACATGCACACACGCATGCACATACACACACACGCACGCGCACAAACACACACACGCGCACTCGACTTACACACGCACACGCTCGCACGCACGCGCATACACACACTCACACACACACACACATGCACGCATGCACACACACACGCATGCACACACACGCACACACCCACATACAAACACACACGCACGCACGAGGCACACACAGGTACACACACGCGCACACGCTTACACGCACACACACACACACACACAGGTACACACACACAGGCACACACACGCACACCCATACACACACGCACACACACACAACGCATACACACGCACATCACACACACAGGCACACGCACACATACGCACACGCACGCACTCACTCACGCACATACCCACACATACACACGCATGCAGGCACACACACGCTCGCGCAGTCACACACATACACACACACACACACGCACGCACGACACACACATAAGCACACACACGCGCACACACTTACACGCACACACACACGCACAGTGCACACACAGGTACACACACACAAGCACACACGCACGCACACCCCCATACACACACACGCACACACACACACACAACGCACACACAGGCACACGCGCGCGCGCACACACACGCACAATACACACACAAGCATACACACGCGCACACGCACGCACATCGCGCACACAGGCACACGTACACACACATACACACACACACACAAACACACACGCGCACACATTCACAGGCACACACACACACACGCACGTACACACACACACACAAGTACCTACACGCGCACACGCACACACACGCGCGCGCACATGTGCATAATGGAGCACACACGCGCGCACAGGCGCACACACGCGCACATGCACGCACACGTGCACACAGGCACAAACGTACGCATGCGGACCGAGAACACACATACACACACACACACACTCGCACGCACAGTGCACACACGCGTGCGCACACACACACGGACACACGCATGCATAACACACACACAGGCACACACATGCACGCGCACACACTCACACACGCACGCATAGGCGGACACAGGCGCACAAGCACGCACGCACGCGCACACACACGCACACGCATGCACGCACACACACACACACACATACGCATGCACGTACACACACACACACACAAGTACACGCACGTACGACGCACATACATATACACAAACATGCACACACACACACACACACACACAGCGCACACATAGACACACACAAACAAACACACGCGCGCGCACGCTCACACACAAACATGCACACACACACACACGGCGGCGCACACAAACGCGCACACACGCACATAGCTCACGCACATATACACACACATATACTCTCAAACACGCAAACGCGCAAGCACACACACTCACACGCAGGCACGCACAATACTCACACAGGCATACACACGGACACATGTACGCATGCATACAAAGACACACACACAAGCACACACGTACATAGGCACACACACACACAGGCACACGCACAAGCGCACACACACGCACAAGCATGCACTAACGCACACGCATGCACAGGCACACGCAGGCGCACACATACGTACGCACGCGCGCACACACACACACACACGCACGCACGCACAGAAAAATACACACGCGCACACAGACACATACGGGAGCACACACACACGCGCACACACACACACACGCGCACACACACACACGCACACGCACGCACAGGCGCACACACGCGCTCGCATTTATACACGCACACGCTCACACTCACGCGCATACACAGACTCACACACACACACACGCACCCACACACGCACGCACCCACATACACACACGCACACACGCACGCACATACACACACACACGCACGCGCACAAACACACACACGCGCACTCGACTTACACGCGCACACGCTCGCACGCACGCGCATACACACACTCACACACACACATGCACGCATGCACACACACACGCACGCACCCACATACAAACACACACGCACGCACGAGGCACACACAGGTACACACACGCGCACACGCTTACACGCACACACGCACGCACAACGCACACACAGGTACACACACACAGGCACACACACGCACACCCACACACACACACGCACACACACACACAGCGCATACACACGCACATCACACACAGGCACACGCACACATACGCACGCACTCACGCACATACCCACACACACACACGCACGCAGGCACACACACACGCTCGCGCAGTCACGCACACACACACTCACACACACGCACGACACACACGCGCACACGCTTACACGCACACACACACGCACAGCGCACACACAGGTACACACACACAGGCACACACGCATGCACACCCCCATACACACACACCCGCACACACACACACACAACGCACACACAGGCACACGCACGCGCACACACACGCGCACACGCACGCACGTCGCGCACACAGACACACGCACACACAAACACACACACATAAACACACATAGACACACATACACACAGACACACACACGCACACAGACACACATGCACATCGCGAACACACACAGAAACACACATACACACAGACACACATAAACACGCTCAGCGCACACACACACACACACACACACACTCACTCACACACACAAACACGCGCACTCGCAAAAACACGCACGCACGCACACACAAAAACACACATACACACAGACACACATAAACACGCTCAGCGCACACACACACA
>CAWUDS030000001.1:24629033-24634033 GCA_963859935.3 Lathyrus sativus
CGCAAACTCACGCACAATGCTCACACAGGCACGCACACACAGGTACGCGCACGCGCACGCGCACCAAACACACACACACACACACAGCCACGCATAACGCACACACAGGCACACACAGGCGCACACACAGACACACACACACGCGCGCGCAAACACACACAGGCACACAGACCGACACTCGCGTGCACACATACACACGCACACACACACGCATTCACACACACAAACACACACACGCATGCACACGCACAAACACACACACGCATGCATACACACATGCACACACGCGCACACACACATGCGCAGGCGCACGCACACGCACGCACGCACACACAAACACACACACGCGCGCGCGCACAGAGGCTCACACACGTGTGCGCACACACTCGCACATAGGGGCACACACACACACACGTACACGCACGCACATGCTCGCACACGCGCACACGCACTTACACACGCACACGCTCGCACTCACGCGCATACACACACGCGCGCATACACACGCACACGCGCGCACACACATACACACAGACACGCACGCACGCTCACGCACACACACACACGCGCGCACGCACGACACTCACACATGCATACACACGCGCTCACGCATACAAACGCACGCACACACACACACACGCGCGCACGCGCCTGCGCACACACACACACACACAATGGCACACACACGCACACACGCACACACACACACACATACAGACACACGCACACACACACACCCACGTACACACACACCCACGCACACACGCACGCACGCACACACATACACACACGCAAGCACACTCGTACGCACACACGCAAACTCACAGATACACACACACGCACGCACACACGCACGCACGCACGCTCGCGCACACACACATACACACAGAAACACACGCGCACACACACACACTCACACACAGGCACACACACACACATACACAGACGCGCGCGCACACACACACACACGCACACACAGGCACACACATACACACACACCCGCGCGCACACACACACAGACATACGCACGCATACCCACACGCACCCCCACACACACACATGACGCACACACATGCACACACACGCGCAAACGCACACACGCGCACACACACACACATTGAACACACAGGCACACCGACACGCATGCACAGCGCACACACAGGCACACACACGCGCACACACACACGAACACACACACACACACACAGACATACACACACATACACACACACACATACACACACCCACAACGCATGCACACACACACACACACACACATGCACAACAAACACACAGGCACACACACACGCACGCACAACGCACACACATGCGCATTCGCACGAACACACGCACGCTCACACACACACAGGAACAACCACACGCGCGCGCGCACACACGCACACACACGCACGCACACACACACACACGCACACGCACTCAAAGCGCACACACAGGCACACGCACGCGCACACGCTCGCACGCACAAACTCACACACACACAATGGCACAAACACACACACACACACGTACACACACGCACACACACGCACACACACACACACACACGCAAGCACACTCGTACGCACACACACACACTCACAGACACACATGCACGCACACACACACACACACGCACGCACGCTCGCCCACACACACACACACACGCACAAACACAGGCACACACACACACGCACACACCCGCGCACGCACACACACACGCATACCCTCACGCACACCCACACACACACACACGGTGCACACACATGCACACACACGCGCACACGCACGCACGCGCACACGCACGCACATTAAACACACAGGCACACACAAACGCATACACAGCGCACACACAGGCGCGCACACACACGAACACACACACACACACACACACACCCATAATGCACGCGCACACACACACATACACACAGACACACATGCACAACAAACACACAGGCATACACACGCGTACACACACACACGAACACACACACACACACATACACACATACACACACACACACACACACAACGCACGCACACACACACACAAACATACACACACACACACACAAACATGCACACACACACGCACATCGCGCACATAGTAACACACATACACACACAAACACACACGCGCGCACACACACACATACAAACACATACACTCTCACACAAGCGCGCGCGTGCCCATGCACACACACACACACACATGCGCGTGCGCACACCCACACACGCATGCACGCACAGTGCACACACAGGCACACACACGCGCACACATACACTCACACGCACACACACACGCTCTCTCTCTCTCTCTTTCTCACACACACACACACACACACAGGCGCACACACGAGAACACGCACCCCCAAGCACACACACGCGCACACAGGCGTACATGCACACATACACACACACGCACACACACACACAGGTACACACACGCGCAACGTATACAAGCACAGACACACGCGCACACACGCACACACACACGCATACACACACACACAAACGCACACGCGCACAGGCGCACAAGCACGCACACGCCCACTCAGGCGCAAATGCACACACGCGCACACACATACACACACACACACACACAAACAGTGCACACACGCGCACAAAGGTACACACGAACACACGCACGCACAACACACACACAAGCACACACACGCGCGTGTGCACACGCTCACACACACACGCACACGCATGCACACACGCGCACACTCACACTCACACGCACGCACACAAACACACGCACGTACACGCGCATGCACACTCACACACACAGGCGCATTCGCACGAACACACGCACGCTCGCACACACACACGCACACACACAACCACACACACGCGCGCGCACACGCACACACACGCGCACACACACACATACACACACACTCAAAGCGCACACATAGGCACACGCACACACGCGCAAACTCTCGCGCAATGGTCACACAGGTACGCACACGCGCGCGCGCACACACACACACACACAGGCACACGCACGTACGCACACACACACACACACACACACGCACGCACACACACAAGCACACGCACGCACGACGCACATACACATACACAAACATGCAAACACACGCACAGCGCACATCGCACACATAGACACACACATACAAACACATACGCGCGCAACCACACACACGCGCACACTCACACACAAACATGCATACACACACACGCGCACACACACAAACACGCACACACACATAGCTCACACACATATACACACACATACACACTCAAACACGCGCGCACGCAAGCATGCACACTCACACGCAGGCACGCACAACACTCACACAGGCACACACACGCGCACACGCACGCATGCACACAAAGACACACACACACACACATACACACACAGGCACACACACACACACAGGCACACGCACAAGCGCGCACACACACACGCACGCACTCACGCACACGCATGCACAGGCGCACGCATATGTACGCACGTGCACACACACACACACACACACACACACGCATGCACGCACAGAAAAACACACACACGCGCACACAGACACATATAGGAGCACACACACACACACACGCACACACACACACACACGCACAAGCGCACACACGCGCGCTCGCACTTACACGCGCACACACTCGCACTCACGCACATACACAGACTCACACACACACACGCACGCACCCACACACGTACGCACCCACACACACACACGCACCCACGCACATAGACACACACGCACGTGCACAAACACACACACGCGCACTCGACTTACACGCGCACACGCTCGCACGCACGCGTATACACACACTCACACATACACACATGCACGCATCCACACACACACACGCATGCGCGCACACACACACACCCACATACAACCACACACGCACGCACGAGGCACAAACACGCACACACACGCGCACACACTTACACGCACACACACACGTACAGCGCACACACAGGTACACACATACACACACAGGCGCACACCCGCACACGCACACACAACGCACACACACACACAGGCACACACAGGCACACACATGCACACACACGCGCACACACACGCATAACAAACACACAGACACACACACACGCACGCACAACGCACACACAGGCAAACACACGCGCACACACAAACGAACACATACACACACACACACACACACGCACAACACACGTGCACACACACACACACACACACACATGCACAACAAACACACAGGCACACATACACGCACGCGCAGCGCACACATAGGCACACACACGCGCACACACACACGAACACACACACACACATACACACACACACACACACACACATACACACACACGCACAACGCACGCACGCACGCACACACACAAACATATACACACACAAACATGCACACACACACACACGCGCACAACGCATACATAGACACACACATACACAAAAACACACACGCGCACCCACGCACATACACACACATACACTCTAACACAAGCGCGCACGTGCACACGCGCACACACACACGCACACATGCGTGTGCGCACACGCACACACACACACGCACGCTCACACACACAAGCACACACACGCGCGCGCGTGTGCCCACACACACACGCACACGCACTCAAAACGCACACACGGGCACATGCACGCACACACGCGCAAACTCACGCATAATGCTCACACAGGCACGCACGCTCTCACACACACACACATAGGCACACACACACAAACACACACCCGCGCGCGTGCGCACATACACGCACACGCACTCAAAACGCACACACAGGCACATGCACGCACACACACGCAAACTCACGCACAATGCTCACACAGGCACGCACACACAGGTACGCGCACGCGCACGCGCACCAAACACACACACACACACAGCCACGCATAACGCACACACAGGCACACACAGGCGCACACACAGACACACACACACGCGCGCGCAAACACACACAGGCACACAGACCGACACTCGCGTGCACACATACA
>CAWUDS030000001.1:24641533-24649033 GCA_963859935.3 Lathyrus sativus
CAGGTACACACACACACAGGTGCACACACACACACACATACACACACACAGGCACACACAGTCACACACACACGCATACACACACACATACCCATACACGCACACCCATACGCACACACACAGCGCACACACAGGCACACACACACGCACAAAGCACACACATGCACAACGCACATACAGGCACACTCACGCGCGCACACACACAAACACACACACACACACACGCACGCACACACACAAGCACATCGCTCACACACACAGACACACACATACATACAGACACACACACACACACACGCACGCACATTGCACACACACACACGCACATCGCATACACACACACACGCACATCGCACACACACACACACAATCACACACACACGCATACGCGGGCGCCCAAACACACACGCACACCCATATACAAACACACAACGCACACACAGGCACACACACGCGCACACGCATGCACGCACAACGCACACATAGGCACACGCACGCGCACACGCATGCACATCGCACATACAGGCACAGGCACGCGCACACACACACAAACACACACAGAAACACATACACACAGACACACACACACACGCACATCACACACACAGACACACACACACACGCACATCACACACACAGACACACACACACACGCACATCACACACACAGACACACACAGACACACAGACACACACGCACACACACACACGCTCAACGCACACGCACGCACACACACACAAAAACATGCGCACACACACACACGCATAACACACACATAGACACACACACACACACAAACAAACACGCGCGCACACACATACACACACACGCTCACGCACATATACATACACACATACACTCTCATACACGCGCGCGCGCACACGCACATACAAATACACTCACACGCATACACGCAGACACAATGCACACACAGGCACACACACACACAGGCACACACATACACACACACACACACACACAAACACACGCGCACACACATACACACACACGCTCACACACATACATTCACACATACACTCTCACACACACGCGCGTGCACACTCACATACAGATACACACACACGCACACACGCAGACACAATACACACACAGGCACACACACACGCACAGGCACACACATACACACACACGCACACGCACGCACAGGCGCACACGCTCTCACACACACAAATACGCACAATGCACACACAGGCACACACACATACACACACACACACACAGGCACACACAGGCACACACACGCGCACATGCGCACGCACACACACATGCACAACGCGCACAGGCGCACACAGGCGCCCATGCACGCACACACCCACACAGGCGCAACCGCATGCAAACGGCCATACGCGCACACACACGCACACACACGCACAGTGCACACACATGCACACAGACGCGCACACGCACAAACGAACACACGCACACACATCGGGCACACAGGCACACACACAAAGGCACACACACACATGCACACACACACACACGCGTGCGCACTTACATACACACACTCACACATGCACACACACGCACACCATACACACACGCACAAGCGCTCACACACGCACGCACTCGCACACACTCACACACACACACACGCACGCATGCACGCACACACACATGCACACACGGAGCACACACATGCACACACACACGCACGCACAACACGCACACGGGCACACGCACACGCACACGCTTACACACACGCACAACGCACACACAGGCACACACACGCTCACACACACACACACATAAACATTCACACACACACACACACACACGCACAGCGCACACATAGACACATACACACACACACAAACACACGCGCGCGCACATGCACGCACACACACATACACTCTCACACACACGCGCGCGCACGCGCACACGAACACAGGCACGCACAGGCACACCCACGCGCACATACACACAGGCATACACACACGCTCACGCGCACACGCACATACACACACACACACACACACGCACACACACATGCACACCCATACGCACACACACATCACACACACAGGCACACACACACGCACAAAGCACACACATGCACAACACACATACATGCACACTCACGCGCACACACACACAAACACACACACACACATACACGCACACACACACGCACACGCACATCGCACACACACACACAAACACACACATACACACACACGCACGCACATCGCACACACACACACACGCACATCACACACATACACACGCACATCGCACACACACACACACGCACACACAGGCACACACACGCATACACGCGCACATAAACACACACGCACACCCATACACACACACACACAAGCACACACACGCGCGCACGCGCACGCAGGCACAACGCACACATAGGCACACACACGCACACACGCCTGTACATCGCACATACAGGCACACGCACGCGCACGCACAAACAAACACACACAAAAACACATACACACAGACACGCGCACACACACACACGCACATCGCACACACACACACACACACATACACACAGACACACACGCACACACACACGCACACACACACACAAACACACACACACAAAAACATGCGCGCACACACACACACACACATAGACACACACATAGACACACACACACACACACACACACACACACACAAACATGCGCGCGCGCACACATACACACACACGCTCACACACATATACATACACACATACACTCTCACACACACGCGCGCGCACACGCACATACAGATACACACGCACGAACACACAATGCACACACAGGCACACACACACACACACAGGCACACACATACACACACACGCACACGCACGCACAGGCGCACACACTCGCACACACACACACACACCAAAATGCACACACAGGCACACACACACACACACACACACACACACGCACATACGCACGCATGCACAACGCGCACAAGAGCACACACGCGCCCACACACGTACACGCCCACACAGGCGCAACCGCATGCAAGCGGACACGCGCGCACACACACACACACGCAGTGCAAGTACATGCACAGACACGCACACACGAACGCAAACACACACATCGCGCACACAGGCAAACACACAAAGGCACACCCACATGCACACGCATACACACACGCACACTTACATACACACACTCACACATGCACACGCAAGCACACACACACGCACAAGCGCACACAGGCGCACATGCACGCACGCACTCGCACACACACGCACGCACGCACGCACACAAACACACACACGCGCACGCACGCAAGCGTGCACGCACACACACATGCACACACGGAGCACACACAAGCACACACACACGCATGCACAGCGCGCACACAGGCACGCGCACATACACACGCATGCACAACGCACACACAAGCACACACACGCTCACACACACACATACACACATAAACATGCACACACACACACACACACACACGTACAGCGCACACATAGACACACACACACGAACGCGCGCGCGCGAACACATGCACGCACGCACACTTAGACTCTCACACACACGCGTGCGCGCATGCACACACGAACACAGGCACGCGCAGGCACACCCACGCGCACACACGCACAGGCATAAACACACGCGCGCGCGCACAGGCACACACACACACACACAAACACGCGCGCGCACACGCTCACAAGGACACACGCACGCACACACACACCCACATACACATGCACGCACGCAGACACACACACACACACAAGCATGCACGCACGCACGCATGCACACATGCAAGCACACACACACACACGCACACACACGCACACACAGTCACACACACGCATACACGCACACATACACACACACGCACACCCATACACATACACACAGCGCACACACAGGCACACACACACGCACACCCATACACATACACACAGCGCACACACAGGCACACACACACACGCACAAAGCACACACATGCACAACGCACATACAGGCACACTCACGCGCACACACACACAAACACACACACACACACACACAGACACGCACGCACACACACACGCACGCACACACACAAACACACACATACACACAGACACACACACACACACACACACACACACACACGCGCGCACATTGCACACACACACACACACACGCACATCGCATACACACACACGCACATCGCACACACACACAGGCACACACAGGCACACACAATCACACACACACGCATACGCGCGCGCACAAACACACACGCACACCCATATACAAACACACAACGCACACACAGACACACACATGCGCACGCGCATGCACGCACAACGCACACATAGGCACACGCACGCGCACACGCATGCACATCGCACATACAGGCACACGCACGCGCACACAGACACAAACACACACAGAAACACATACACACAGACACACACACACACACGCACATCACACACACAGACACACACATACACACAGACACACACGCACACACACACACGCTCAGCGCACACGCACGCACACACACACACACACACAAACACACACACAAAAACATGCGCACACACACACACACACGCATAACACACACATAGACACACACACACACACACAAACACGCGCGCACACACATACACACACACACGCTCACACACATATACATACACACATACACTCTCACACACGCGCGCGCACACGCATATACAGATACACGCACACGCACACACGGAGACACAATGCACACACAGGCACACACACACACACACAGGCACACACATACACACACACACAAACACGCGCGCACACACATACACACACACACGCTCATACACATATACATACACACATACACTCTCACACACACGCGCGCGCACACGCACATACAGATACACACACACGCACACACGCAGACACAATACACACACAGGCACACACACACACACGCACAGGCACACACATACACACACACGCACACGCACGCACAGGCGCACACTCTCTCTCACACACACACACACACACGCACAATGCACACACAGGCACACACATACACACACACACACAGGCACACACAGGCACACACACGCGCACATGCGCACGCACACACACATGCACAACGCGCACAGGCGCACACATGCGCCCACGCACGCACACGCCCGCAAAGGCGCAACCGCATGCAAACGGCCACGCGCGCACACACGCACAGTGCACACACATGCACACAGACGTGCACACGCACAAACAAACACACGCACACACATCAGGCACACAGGCACACACACAAAGGCACACACACACATGCACACACACACACACGTGCGCACTTACATACACACACTCACACATGCACACACATGCACACCACACACACACGCACAAGCGCTCACGCACGCACGCACTCGCACACACTCACACACACACACACACACACGCATGCACGCACACACGGAGCACACACATGCACACACACACACGCACGCACAACACGCACACGGGCACGCGCACACGCACACGCTTACACGCTTACACGCACGCACAACGCACACACAGGCACACACACGCTCTCACACACACACACATAAACATGCACACACACACACACACACGCGCACAATGCACACATAGACACATAGACACACACACACACACAAACACACGCGCGCGCACATGCACGCACACACACATACACTCTCACACACACGCGCGCGCACGCGCACACGAACACAGGCACGCACAGGCACACCCACGCGCACACACACAGGCATACACACATGCTCGCGCGCACACGCACATACACACACACGCACACACGCGCACGCACATACGCACAGGGACACACGCACGCACGCACGCACACATATACACACGCACGCACGCACACTCACACACACACACGCATGCACGCAAGCACGCACGCACACATGCATGCACACATGCACGCACGCACGCATGCAAGCACACACGCGCACACAGGCACACACAGTCACACACACACACACACGCATACACGCACACATATACACACACGCACACCCATACGCACACACACAACGCACACACAGGCACACACACACGCACAAAGCACACACATGCACAACACACATACAGGCACACTCACGCGCACACACACACAAACACACACGCACACATACACACACACACACACACGCACACGCACATCGCACACACACATACAAACACACACATACACACACACGCACGCACATCGCACACATACACATGCACATCACACACATACACACGCACACACAAGCACACACACATACACGCACACATAAACACACACGCACACCCATATACACAACACACACACACACACAAGCACACACACGCGCACGCGTACGCACGCACAACGCACACATAGGCACACACACGCGCACACGCCTGTACAGCGCACATACAGGCACACGCACGCGCACGCACAGACAAACACACACAAAAACACATACACACATACACGCACACACAAACACACGCACATCGCACACACACACACACACACATACACACAGACACACACGCACACACACACGCACGCACACACACACACAAAAACATGCGCGCACACACACACATAACACACACATAGACACACATACACACACACACACAAACATGCGCGCGCGCACACATACACACACACGCTCACACACATATACATACACACATACACTCTCACACACATGCGCGCGCACATGCACACACAGATACACACACACGAACACACAATGCACACACAGACACACACACACACACACAGGCACACACATACAACCACACGTACACGCACGCACAGGCGCACACACTCGCACACACACACACACACACCAAAATGCACACACAGGCACACACACACACACACGCACATGCGCATGCACAAACACGCATGCACAACGCGCACAGAAGCACACACGCGCCCACGCACGTACACGCCCACACAGGCGCAACCGCATGCAAGCGGACACGCGCGCGCGCACACACACACACATGCACAGTGCAAGTACATGCACAGACACGCGCACACACGAACACACACACACACATCGCGCACACAGGCAAACACATAAAGGTACACACACACATGCACACGCACACACACACACACACACACTTACATACACACACTCACACATGCACACGCAAGCATACACACACGCACAAGCGCACACAGGCGCACACGCACGCACGCACTCGCACACACACACGCGCGCGCACGCACGCATGCACGCACATACACATGCACACACGGAGCACACACAAGCACACACACGCGCATGCACAGCGCGCACACAGGCACGCTTACACGCACACGCTTACACGCATGCACAACGCACACACAAGCACACACACGCTCACACACACACACACACATAAACATGCACACACACACGTACAGCGCACACATAGACACACACACACACGCGCGCGCGCGCGAACACATGCACGCGCGCACACATAGACTCTCACACACACGCGTGCGCGCTTGCACACACGAAC
>CAWUDS030000001.1:24651533-24676533 GCA_963859935.3 Lathyrus sativus
CACATACAGGCACACTCACGCGCACACACACACAAACATACACACACACAGAACACACACAGACACGCGCACACACACACACAAACACACACATACAAACATGCACACACACACACACACACGCACAACGCACACATAGACACACACATACACACACACGCACACCCGCGCGTACACACACACACACATTCACACATATATATACACACACATACACTCTAACATACACGCGCGCGCACACGCTTACACAAACACGCACGCACGCACACGCACGCCCAACGCACACACATGCACACATACGCACACACGCACACACACGCATACACACATATACACTGGCACACACACACACGCACACGCGTGCACAGGCGCACCCACGCCCACACGCACACACACGCCCACACAGGCGCAACCACATGCACGCGGACACGCGCACACACATACACACACACACGCACAGTGCACACACATGCACACACACGCGCACACGTACTCACGAACACACGCACGTATATCGTGCACACAGGCACACACGCAAAGGCACACACACACACGCACACGCACACACTCGCGCGCACACACTTTCACGCACACGCACGCACACACACACACACACACACACGTACGCACAAGCGCACATGCACACGCACACACACACACACACGCATGCACGCACTCACATACACACACACTCACACCCACGGACGCACGCACACACACATGCACACAAGGAGCACACACAGGCACACACACGCGCACATGCACACACGCACACACGCACGCACAGGGCACGCACATGCTCACACACACACACATAAACATGCACACACACACACACACACGCACAACGCACACATAGACACACATACACACACACACAGACGCACACGCGCGCACACACATACACACACGCGCTCACACACATACACTCTCACACAAGCGCGCGCGCACACGAACACACGAACACGCGCATGCACAATGCACGCACAGGCACACCCACGCGCATACACACACAGAGGCATACACACACGTGCGCGGACACACACATACACACACACGCACACGCACGAACAGGCGCACGCACGCACGCCCGCACATACACACGCATGCACGCAGACACACACACACGCATGCACACACACATGCACGCACACATGCAAGCACACGCACGCACGCGCACGCACACAGGCGCACACGCACACACGCACGCTCACACACACACACACAGGCACACATACACACACATACCCACACACGCACACACACACACACACACACACACAGGAATGCACGCACGCACACGCACGCACAGTGCACACGCACGCGCACAGCGCACACACACACGCAAACGCATGCACAACGCTCACATAGGAATGCACACACACACATGCACGCACCGTGCACACACACACACATAGCCACGCACATCGCACGCACATGCACACACACACTCACACGCACACGCGCACGCACATGCAGGCACACACAGACACACACACGCGCACATGCATACACACACACACGCGCGCGCGCATAATTGCACACACATGCACACACACGCACTCACGCACACGCACAATCACACACACGTGCACACGCATGCACAGGTGCACGCACACGCACGCGTGCACGCACATGCACACGCACAAGCACACACACACAGGAACACACAAACACATGGGCGCGTGTTGCACCCCAAAATTTGACCAACATTTCTTTACCTAGCTTGTGTTTCATTTCATGCACATTAGCATTATCATTTGCATTTCATTGACATGTATGCAGGAGATCAAGAGGTATGATTACCAATCAAGGGCTACACAAGAGTTTGAAGCTAGCTAAGAAGGTTATTCAGGTGTTCAAGGATGGATATCCTAGTCAGAGAAGTTAAAAGATCCTCAGAGAGAGTGGTTGAAACCAAGAGGGTGTGTCTCCTAGCTTGAGAGTTGTAGAAGTCATCAGATGATTCTGAAGCCATGAGGATGGACTGGAGGTCTTGATAGAGCTCATGAGAAGTTTTAAAGATCACTTTGAGGCCTAGACAGGTCATTGTGTAAGATTAAGAAGACTCAACCATGAGTGGTGCAACTAGGGTTTGACTGGGTCAACCCTAAGTCAACTGATGATTTGGGCAAGGTTGAGACCTAATCCAAGAGCCATGTGATCATGGATTGATGAATTGAGATGTTATAAGGATGATTCCAAGGTCAACTCATCATGATTGAAGGGTTTGAGAAGTTTCAAGCTAGGGTTTCTAAGGCTTGACAGTGTAAAATCCCCTAGTTTGACCCCTATCTTCAAGGCAGTTTAGCTCAAGATGTGATTGTCATATCATCTTGTCCCCAACATGAATGTTGTATAGCATGATCTTAGCTTTAATTTGAGTGCTAGAAGTCCTTGATAGGATTTGTAGAACTCAAGTTATGACTTTGACAAGTTACAGGTCATCTGAGGTATGTGAATTTGGGGGCTTGAAAGTTGCCCAATTTGCATGATACTTTTACCCTAGAAGGATGATTCCTATGAACTTTTGGTCAACATGAATGTTGTTCCTTATCCACTTAGATTTCTATAGAGTACTAGAAGTCCTTGATAGGATTTGTAGAACTCAAGTTATGGCTTTGACAAGTCAAGGGTATTTTGGTCATTTGGAGATTATAGGTCATTTCAAGCATAAGGCCATAACTCCTATTTCCAAGCTTCAAATGGGAAAATGTTCAACATCAAACTTGTTCAAAATGATGTTTTAAGGCTATTCAAGAGGTCATGAGATGTTGGATTTGCTTGTAGCTCAAAGTTGCAAAAATGACCTAAAATAAGGGTATAAGTTAAATGAACCAAAGTTGGAAATTGATACTTTTGATCTACACATCCAAACCAAGGCATGTAATAGGTCATTTTGACTCTAAAAAGCATTTTAAGAACATTGTTTTAGCCACATTTTTGAAGTGAAGTTTAATTTGGGGACTTGCTTTGAAAAGTAGTTACTTACATCATAAGTAACATTTGCAAAACCTAGAATCAAGGTATAACCAAGGCCCCTTGCAAGCCAAACACTTCCAAAATGTCATGAGGGGAGAAATTGGAAGGAATTGAGAATGATTTCAAGTTGTTAGCAGCAAGGAGCATACCATGGCATGTAAGTGAACTTCTCATGTCATGAGAGATTGAATTTCTCATTAGAAGGATCTAGAGGTTTCTAGATCATCCACACATGTTCTATATATTGAGTAGAGGTGATCCAAGGCCAAGGTTGGTGATGATTGAAGGAGAGAGCAGAGATTGAGATTGAAATTGCATTGCTTGCAACTGAATTCGGTTTCACCAATTTCTTCACTTTCCATCCATTTTCTTGATTGCAACCTCTTCCATGGATGCTAGGGATTGATTCCAGATCATAATCAAGGGGAATTCGTGGCTGATTGGTGTTCTTAAGCTCAGATTTTTCCACCTGCAACTCAGAGTTGGTGCCAAGAATTGAGGCCATTTCAATCAGTTCTATTGCATACAGAAGCTTGGAAGTGATTCACTGAAGGAGTCTGGAGCATTTGAGGGCTTGATTTGAGGTCTTGCTACTTCTGTGCACGCGAAATTTTCAGGTTGGTAACCTTTGATCTCTGGCTTGTTTTAGTTAGAATCAATAGGAATTAGGATGATAGATGCATTGTAGAATGGTGTAGGGAAGTCTTCAGATCATTAATTTGAGAATTAGTGACCAATTAGGGATGTTGCCATTTTCGGTTGAGAATTGGTTCTTGCGAATCTTGAGGTTTCAGAGAGAATTAAGGGCATGAATGAATTCGTGAGGAAATTTGGGACATGTTTCATTAAGGGATCGTGGCCTATAGTGGACTCTATGTTGAACTAGGGTTGTGGAATGGTGACCGGAGAAAGTCACCGGCGGTGGTTTTGGGCGCGCAGGTGATCTGAATTGCAGAGATTCAAAAGGAAGAAGATGACTTGATAGCCATCAGATCAAGGTTGGACTTTGACTAGGAACCCCATCCAACGGCCACACGTGCGTTTCATTTTGTGAAGAGTCTGAACTTTAATGAAACGCATCGTTTCATTTAGTTGCTAATTTTGGGCTTAAGGATCTAACTGCTACTCACACCCCCCTGATGGCCCAATCCATAAAATGAATTGATTTTTTTTACTATCTGCACCGTGTGTTTGCCATTTTATCTTGATTTTCTTTATTTTTTTCATTTTATTCACGGTTCTTGATAAAATCATAAAAAAATGGAAAATTAATCCAATTGACCCCATTCTTTTTGCATTGGATTCATGATTGAATCTAGTATTTTTTAGATGAAAAATATTTTTATTTCATGCATTTTCTGATTTTATGGGAATTTTTACATTTTAATTGATATTAAAATAGTCATGTTTGATACTTGATTTTGTGGAAATTTGTGTGATTAATTGGTGATGATTCTTGAGCTATTTTTTTGTGAGTAATTAGAATAGATATGCATGCTCCCCATAAATTTTTTTCATATTTTTGTGATGAACATAGGTGGTAGTTTAGGTTGAAACCTTTAGAAGCTCCATTTTTAGGGTTCATGGTTGATACCTTTGGATTTAGGACTTAATTTTAGGACTTAATAGATGATTTAGTCCCTGGTTTTTGTATGAGGCATTCTTAATTGAATTAGGGTCCCTTAGGAATTTTTGTAGAAATTTGTAAGGTAGTTTACTATTTTTGATTGATTTTAGTTTAGGTGCTAGCTTTAGATGATTCTAATGCACTAATTCAACTAGATTAACTTCTTTAGTTCCCTTAGATTAGGGTTTTGCTTTGCTTGTTCTTGGATGATGATGGAGGCAAGTTGAAAATGCATTGGATTGCTTGAAGAGGCTTGGATTTGAAGATCTCCCCTTCTTGTGGTGTAGTTTTGATTAGGGTAAGATTAGGGTTTTGTAGGCAGAGCTTCTAGATAGTTCTCTTCCTTCATAAACATGGATGATGTTGATCACTTTCATTCTTCCCTATGATGAAAGTTCCCTTTGTAAAGGCCTCATCCCTCCTTTGGTAGGATGTGTGGCTCTTTGCAAATTGGTAGAACCTTTGAGGGTCCCTTTCTCTGATGACAGGATGCTTAGGGGTGACCTTTGGTCTTCACTCTGCTACCAATCATCCAAACCTTGCTCTTGATAGATGAATATTTCTCCTTTGTTAGAGGATGGAGTTCCTTGCTTGAAGAAGATTGAAGGATGGAGTTGATACTTCTTTGTGTTTGAAGATTACTCTGAGAAGCTGAAGCTTGTAGATGAAGAGGAACTAGTTAATATTGGTAAAGCAAATAGAGCTGAAGCTTGAAGACCAAGTTGATACTTGTGAAGAAGATCCAATTGAGATTGAGTGAAGAGCTAAGGCTTGAGGAATGAAGGATAAGTTGACACTTACATTGATACATTGAGAGCCTGAAGGAATCAAGTTGACACTTGCAGTTAGGAGTGAAGCCTGAAGGTGGAGAACAAGTTGACACTTGTATGTTTGATGGGTTGAAAGCTTGAAGAAGCAAGTTGACACTTGCTATTGAAGATGATAGCCCTGAAGAGCTGTTGAAGATTGATGACTGGACTGCTGTCAAAGTTGGTTTAGTTGTGGGGGTGGTTGATCTGCTTTCTTTTCTTGTCTGTTTTCTTTTCTGTATTGATGTGCCTTGTTTGATTTGCTTGATGCATTAGAATAAGTTCATGTCTAGATAGATTTAAGCTAGGAGCATGATTGCACTAGAGGTTGAGTTGCTCCCTCTGCTTGTATTTTTACTGTATGGCTTTGCTTGCGGGTATTCGGTAGAGCCCAGCTCCCTTGCCTATGTGGTTTGAGTTTGCTTGATAGCATGTCACTTCTTCTGTATGATCACAGGCACTTATATCTTGCTTGATAGCATGTTATTTCTTCTGTATGATTGCAGTTATTCATATCTGGCTTGAGGTTGAGATGAGCTTGTGGAGGCTGATGCCCCACACACATTTCCTCCCTCACTTGCATTGCATGCATTTTACTATATATTTGTTTACCGTTTACTGTTTAAGCTGATGCTTTACCTGTTTCTGTATCATTGACATGATCCCTTAGGAATCTCACTTCCTTTGATAGGGAAGTGATGATTAGAACTTTAGGTTGAAACCTATACATGATAACTTCTAGGAGTTCCCTGTTCCAAACCTCAACCATAGGATGAATCCTTGGCATGACAACCTTAGGACTTGATAGTCTCCCCTTAGTTGAACCTGTTCGTTCTCTCTTCTCATCTCAAAACAAATTAAAATACCGTAATAAAGGTTAACTGACGTCGTACGTTACGAGCCTTAAGCTATCTGAGAAAGGGTTGTCGGAGAGTTTCTTTTCGACGGCTTGGATGTTTAGTATGGCACCCTTTGGGTGACATGCGACACATTCACTCTCAGATCATAGTCTCTAGTGCGATATTAGTTGCAAATAATCATAAAAAACAGTTCTTCCGTAAAAGACAGAAAACAAACTTCAAACCTTTTTGCCCCGTGGGCCCGTAATTCAAAGAAAGCTTTTCTGAAGAAAAGAGTGTTGTTAACTCCCAGTTCTACCGCAAACGGTAACGCCTAAGTCTCCAAGGGTCGAGCTGCGTACATCCAACTGCTGGAACTGTTTGTTAACCCTACTCGATAAAACAGATGAATCTGAATTCCCGTAATCCGTATTATCCCGAACTACGTAAGCTCTGATCTCTCATACCTGTTGAGAGTACGTAGGCACAATACTGACGTATTGGCGAGCCACCTTCCCCGTTACCCGTAGTTAGGTGAACTACGTTGACTCTGATTTCTCATTCTCTGATGAGAATACGTAGGCATAAAGTGTGACGCTTTGCCGAGTCATTTTCTTTTCTTTTTAAGCCAGCCTTGATAGGTAGATAGATAAAACCAACCCATCCGATAAACACGACAAGCGTGGATCCCATCGAGTACGATGGACGTGAAGGGTGTTAATACCTTCCCCTTGCGTAACCGACTCCCGAACCCAGACAATGGTTGCGACGACCTTGTCTTATACCTTTTTCGTCAGGTTTTTCCGATCGTTTCCTTTCCCGCTCTGAGGGATAAATAACAAAAGGTGGCGGCTCTTCTGTTTTGCCGGCACCTTATTTTCGCGGAAGCGACAGCTGGTGACTCTGCTGGGGACTTGATAGTTTCCTAGGATCCAACGTCCCTTATGCGAGTTAGTTTGGGGATCCAACGTCCCCTGCGAGAGTCAATCCTAGCGCTTGTATGATTACTTGTTGGGTTGTGTTTATTTATCGCACTTTATTTCCCGCATTTTATTTCCAGTATGATATGATTATCTGTGCTGTTGTGGGAGGGGCATTCTGATGAGTGAGAAGCCAGACCCAGGCTTGAGTGTACTTAGCATTAGTTGTGGAAATTAGTGGGCGCGTGCTTGCTTTGCAGGCACTAGTGTCTCATGAAATCCACGCTCAGACGAGGTTCTCCCGGTTGACTTCTTTTTCAACCCTTTGGGTTGAGGGGGTTGTTGGTTTGGAGGATTGTCGACTCTGGGGACCGATCATTTGGGATTCAGCCGAGTGAGGCCGCTTCATGAGCTGGTGATGCCACACCTTCTGGGTATCGTATCACCCCTCTTGAATGTCTGTGACGCTGATGACCGTATAGGATGCCGAACTTGTGTCAGTTTAGGTCCATACCTGTGAGCAAGGTTGGGTTTGTTGCAGGAAACCTCAACCTTCAGACTACCTGGTTTTCTTGATAGTGAATCCGTTTTGTTGGTATCAGAGGTTCTCATTATCAGATGTGTGTTCTGGATAGAGCAGATTTATGGTCCTGTATCAGAGGTCCTTGTTATCAGATATGTGTGTTCTTGACAGAGCAGGTTTGCGGTCCGATACCCGGGTTTTCTTCTTATCAGAGATAGTGGTCGTTCTTGATAGAGCAGCATTATGGTTTTGTTGATACAGAATCTTCGCAGCACAGTTGCCTTGATCTCCTGCTGCATGATTGCATTTTTACATTGCTTTGCATACTCATTTGCATTTCATTAACGTGTGTCTGTGTTGCAGGTACCGTTTCCCCCGATTCAGGATTTCTTGCCTTCTACTGTGTTATTATGGGTTCTCTGAGGAAGACCGTGGCTTACAAGCTCCCCACTCATGAAGTTGTTCAGCTGACTGGTTTGATTGCTTTAGCAGATGATTCTGTGAGAGATGAATTCAGAAAGTCTTACGGTAAATTGCTCAGTTTGGTTCATAAACCCTCTGTGTTTGAGTTGAATGGGTTGCACGCCCTGTTGCAGTTCTACGATCCTCCGTTGAGATGCTTTACTTTCCAGGATTTTGTTCTCGCACCCACACTAGAGGAGTATGTTGATTTTTTAGGTGTGCCTATCAAGAGTCATATGTCCTTTGTCCATATGGATGTTGAGCATAATCTGGCTAGTCTAGCTCCGTCACTTCATCTGGATGCCTCCGAGTTGGTATTGTCTAGTTGGAACAAGGTTCTCGGTTTCTCCTTGCAGTTCTTGGTGGGAAAAGCTCAGCAGTTCGCCAAAGACGGATGTTGGGTCGTGTTCAACGCCATTCTCGCTCTGTGCA
The DNA here is from genome assembly GCA_963859935.3 of Lathyrus sativus. Taxonomy (NCBI): domain Eukaryota; kingdom Viridiplantae; phylum Streptophyta; class Magnoliopsida; order Fabales; family Fabaceae; genus Lathyrus; species Lathyrus sativus. Next base: position 24,660,128 of record CAWUDS030000001.1, read on the forward strand.
TATATGGCATCATTTTGTTCCCCAATATGCCTGACTTTGTAGACTTCGACTCCTTTCACATCTTTGCATCAGGGAATCCAGTCCCTACCTTGATAGGAGATGTCTACCATTCCATCCACTACAAAAGTGAGAACAGAAGGGGCAAGAACGTCTCGTGTTGTGTGCCCCTGCTCTATAGATGGCTTGATAGTCACCTACCCAAGAGGGGTCCCTTTGCTTCGTTTGCAGCCACAACTGAGTGGTATGAGCGCTTGATGAGTCTATCAGCGGAGGATATTGACTGGTTTGACAGAGATAGATTGGGTACTGAGATCATCTTCAGCTGCAGCGGGTTTCCGAATGTGCCTTTGATAGGCAGGAAGGGCTGTATAAACTATAATTCGTCTCTGCTGGTCTGACAGTTTGCTTATGCTTTGAGAGCTCCGCCGAAGGATGAAGAGGTGCAGGAATCTCTGTACCTCACTGGTCTTCTAGAGGGGGATAGGTTATCTAAGCTTCAGCGCGCTTGGAATAGTATCAGTAAGAGGGGAAAACCATTGCTGGGGAAAAGTAATAGCCAAGCCTACGCCCCGTATGTGACTTGGATCAGAGCCAGAGCAGATGCTATAAGGATGTCGTTTCCTCCTGCCAAGCCAGAGATCCCTCCAGTGATTGAAGAGCCTACCACCGTGCCTATTCAGCAGCATAATCAGGTGTTAGCTGAACGAGATGAGCTGAAAAAGGCAAATGAAGAACTGGAGAAAGAATTGGCGCAACTCAGAAGCGAGAGAAGCGAAGCCGTTCATTCCTTCAAGAGGCAAACAGAGCTGGTGAACCAGCTGGGGACAGATTTGACTAAGCAGATAGCTGAGCGTGAGAGCATGGGTCGAGACTTCAAAGTTGTCAATGACGTACTGGCCACTAAGAAACAGCACCTGGATGAAGCGTACCGGAGAATATCCAAGTTTAATCAGCATTGGAAGGCCACCCTAGCCAACGGTAAAGAACGGGAGGATAAACTGAAGCAGCAGATCTCCAAGTTGAAAGCCCAAGTGAAAGCTAGTGAGGAGAGGTTTGATGAAGAAACCGCTCGCAGATATGCCGCCGAAGGCCAGCTCAACAGGGCTCTTGCTAACCTGAAGGAGCACAAACTGACGTTTGAGTCCAAGAAGCGGAAGCTAGAAGATTGTTTCGGCGAAGGAGCATGGGAAGATTCGGTCGAAGGTCTTCAGTACACTATTGTGCAGAGGGAGTTACTCGTCGAAGGGTTGCTCACTCGACCTGGTCATCCAGAAACGAAGGGGTTGTTAGAAGAGTTTTGTGCCCGTGGCCGTGCTTGACTATTTGTATTCCTCTTGTGTTGATCATTGTTGTATGCTGACCATCACCAGGCTTGTTGGTCGAGGTCATGCTATTGATTCTGCCTGTACTCAGTGACGTTGTATACTGCCGTGATGGGCTTTCTTTATATATATGAGATGTTATTTCCACGACTGGACTCAGACTTCTTATTATTAGCACTGGCACTCAGGCACTAGGATCGGGGGATACCTCCCTAACGCACAGACACACGTTTGCATTTGCATGAAGCATTTGCATAACGAGCACTTTGTCGTTTTTCCTAACCCTTTTGTGTTTTCAGGTTGTTTCAGGTCGTTCCAGGATTGATCAGAGACCTATCCACCGCTATCCGACCAGAGCAAATCAAACCAGAATCATGGAGAAAATGCAAACTGACGTTCAAGAACTCCGCGAAAGAATGGACCGCTTCATGGAGCTCATGCAAGCGGTCGCCAATGGCCAGGATCAGCTCAGAACCTTGGTTCAGCCTCTGATTTCAAGGGTCGATAGCAATGGCGTACTCCATGGTGGGACCGTGCCTACCCCTCCACCAGTTGAAACTCCTCAGAATGGCGTCCCCGTGACCGGGGGGAATGGCAGTGCCAACGGCAATGTGATAGCTAACATGGGACTCAATGGTAATATGACGGGCGTCGGTAATGGGAATTTTGAAGCTAACGTCAATGTTGGGCTGGGCAACGACAATGCGGGTGTTGGAAATCTGTTTGAGCCTCAGCCGTGGTTAGAAGACCGTCAAGACGATGTGTTCTCTCAGAGAGGTGCTGAAGGGGAGCTGACTGCTGAAGCACGGCTTAGGTTCAAGGCCCTCGAGGATAAGATGAGGAATATCGAGAACCAGAACACCATGGGTGTTGATATGTCCAAGCTGGGACTGATTGCTGATTTCAAGGTGCCTCCCAAGTTCAAGGTACATGACTTTGAAAAGTACAAGGGCACCACTTACCCTCGCGTCCACCTGAGATCGTATTACAGAAAGATGTCCGCTCATTCTGAGGACGAGAAGTTGCTGATGCACTTCTTTCAGGACAGTCTGTCCGGGCCATCCCTCGAATGGTACATGAGTCTGGAACCTACCAGTGTGCGCACATGGAAGGAACTTGCTGAAGCATTTGTGTACCACTACCAATATAACAGTGACTTGGCCCCGAACCGAGTCCAACTGTAGAATCTGTCGCAAAGGAACAACGAAGGGTTCAAGGAGTACGCCCAGCGATGGCGTGAATTGGCAGCCAGGGTTCAGCTGCCGATGGTTGAACGTGAGCTTGTGCAAATGTTCGTAGCCACCCTCCCAGGGGTCTATTATGAGAAATTGGTCAGCGGTATGTCTGGAACCTTCTCAGATCTCATTATCACGGGTGAGTATATTAAAAATGGGATCAAACTGGGGAAAATTCAAGGTGATTCATCCTCAGCTGGAGGAGGCGGAAAGAAACCTTATAGTGGCAAAAGACGGGAAGGAGAAACGAGCGCCGTGACCAACGCTCGAAGGAAAGGTAAAGGCCCTCACCAGCAGGTGGCCAGCATAACTATCCCGGCAGTTCAACAGCCACAGCAGCAGCAGCCGCAGCAGCAGCATCAACCGAATCAACAAGGGTACAAAAAGTATCAAAACAGGGCACCTCTGTCGAGCCGTCACCTCGAGACACCGCCCATGTCCTATGCTCAGCTGTTACAGACTCTGCTTCAGTTACAGCTGATCCATAAGAGAACCCTGGCTCCCTTGACAAGGGCACCTCCTCCAGGTTATGACGCGAATGCAACTTGTGAGTTTCACTCAGGGGCACCAGGCCACACAATAGAGAATTGCAAAGCCTTCAAGCACAAGGTGCAGGATATGGTGGACGCTAAGATCATCAACTTCTCAGATAATGTGCCAAACGTCACGAAGAACCCTATGCTGAATCATAGGGGAGGTGGGGTAAACGCCATTATTGAAGACGAGAGCTTGGATTTGTTGATTGACGTCAGAGATCTGAAGACACCGCTTAGCTTCGTTAAAGCTAAGCTGATGAAAAGAGGTTACTTCCCGGGCTGTGGGGAACTGTGTATGGGTTGTGCGACAAGTTCTGATGGGTGTGAACAGTTGATAGAAGGGATTCAAAGTCTGATGATCGAAGGAATCCTGCAGTTTAGCCGAAGGGCCGAAAGCAGGTCGGGAGAGGTAATGCTGAAGCAAGGTGGTGAGGTTGCCACCATCACCATCCCTCGTCGAATGATAACTATTTCTGCACCCAGGCCGTCCACAATTACCATCACCAAAGTTGGGCCGATACCGTTCGAAAGCACTAATGTTGTCCCATGGCATTATGGGGCAGAGGTCTACTGCAACGGACAGAAGTTAGAACTGGAACCATCAGGGTCATGTGCGGAGAACCTAGCGGGCGTTAGCGGAATTACTCGCAGCGGAAGAGTATTTGCACCACCTGAGGTCGTGGCGGACAAGGCGGACAGAGCTGATGCAACTGATAAAGGTAAAAGTAAAGTCGTTGAAGAGACCCCTTGTGGGGTAGAAAATGACTTACTTGTTAAAGACGCCAAAGAATTTATGAGGTTGATTAAAAAGAGTGACTACAAGATCGTGGATCATCTCTATCAAACACCCTCAAAAATATCCATCCTGAACCTGTTGCTGTGTTCTGAGGCACACCGCAACGCGCTGCTGAAGGTGTTGAATGTCGCATACGTGCCGCAGGAAATATCGATAAACCAGTTGGAAGAGATCGTAACCCACGTGAATGCTGGAAATGGGTTAGGGTTCACTGACCTAGAGCTGACGCCGAAGGGAAGGAACCACAATATCGCCCTGCACATCTCGATAGAGTGTAGGGGAACAATTATGTCGCATGTGTTGGTGGACACAGGGTCGTCGCTAAATGTTCTTCCGAAGAAGGCATTAATGAAGTTAGATACTCGCAGAGTGATTTGCACACCCAGTGATCTGGTTGTGAAAGCGTTCGATGGAACCAAATGTCATGTTTTCGGGGAGGTGACGTTGCCAATCCAAGTCGGGCCGGAAACATTCGATGCGGTATTTTACATTATGGACATCATGCCTGCCTACAGCTGTCTCTTAGGCCGGCCGTGGATCCATTCTGCTGGAGCCGTGACCTCCACGTTGCACCAAAAGCTCAAGTATGCTGTCGGAGGAAGCATTGTGACTGTTTGTGGCGAGGAAGATATAATGGTGAGCCATTTGTCTTCCTTCAAGTATGTTGAGATGGATGGGGAAATCCACGAAACCCTATGCCAAGCATTCGAAGCTGTTAAAGTCAAGAACGTAGCTCCCGTGATTGCTGAGAAGCCAGAGATGACTCTCTCTTCCTTCAAGGAAGCCCGGGCCGTTGTCCAGGCCGGATCTACCCCAAGCTGGGGGCGAATTCTAGAGATACCTAACAAGCAGGACAAGTTCGGGTTAGGATACTCTCCTGCGACTGAATCCTCCTCATCTAGCAGTGCGTCGCAAGGTAAAGGGCCGATCCAGTTTACCAGTGGCGGGGTGATATTTGAAAGTGTCAACGCAGTGTCGGAAGACGGCGGAGACAGCGACTGCGACCTAGGCTCTTGGATCCAGCCAAGCAGGCCAGGCGAGAGCCTCAACAACTGGTCCGTCAGGGATACCATCCAAATGACAAGCAAAGAGTAATGATTTACTTTTTCCAATCATTGTACAACCCTATGTCCTACCCGGGGCATAGTGGTTTTATTGTCAGGGCCTTGTTTGATTATGTACATGCATTTTATTAATAAATCAAAAGGCGTTTTTCTTCGTATTCAAATATTGTGATCTCTGTTATTCCTGTTTTATATTTGTTTTGAAAAACAACAAAATGGCAATGGGGTTTGTGCTAACCTGCATATTCTTGTCTTAAGCTTAACCCTTGTTATTGCAGGATCCACATAGCAGATGACATCGACTCTGGACCTTCTACGACTCACTTCGACTTTGATTGCCCGATATATCAAGCCGAAGAAGAGATTGATGAAGACGAAGACCTTCCCGAAGAGTTGGCTCGCTTTTTGAAACAAGAAGAGAAAGTTATTCTGCCTCACGAAGAAGAGATTGAGATTGTGAATCTGGGTTCTGAAGAACTTGTCAGGAACGTCAGGATAGGGGCTGCATTGCAGAGCGATGTCAAGCAGAGATTGGTCGAGATGCTGAGAGAGTATAGTGACGTCTTTTCTTGGTTGCACGAGGATATGCCCGGACTTAATACTGACATCATGGTCCACCACTTGCCGCTACGAGAAGATTGTCCTCCCGTTAAGCAGAAGCTTAGGAGGACGCGACCAGATATGGCCGTTAAGATCAAAGAAGAAGTGCAGAAACAGCTTGATGATGGCTTCTTAGCGGTCACTACTTACCCTCCGTGGGTCGCCAACATAGTGCCTGTGCCGAAGAAGGACGGTAAGGTACGAATGTGCATCGATTATCGGGATTTGAATAGGGCGAGCCCTAAAGATGATTTCTCGCTGCCTCATATTGATGTGTTGATCAACAATACAGCTCAATTCTCCGTATTTTCGTTCATGGATGGCTTCTCCGGTTACAATCAGATCAAGATGGCGCCGGAGGACATGGAGAAAACTACGTTTATCACGCCTTGGGGAACATTTTGCTACAAGGTAATGCCTTTCGGTCTGAAGAATGCAGGGGCCACTTACCAAATAGCGATGGTTACTTTGTTTCATGATATGATTCATCATGAGATTGAAGTCTATGTTGATGACATGATTGCGAAGTCCCAAACGGAGGAAAGACATTTGGTCAATTTGCTGAAGCTTTTTGAGAGGCTTAGGAAGTTCAGGTTGAGGCTGAATCCTAACAAGTGTACTTTCGGAGTACGGTCTGGAAAACTACTGGGGTTCATCGTGAGTGAAAGAGGCATTGAGGTTGATCCTGCAAAGATAAAAGCCATACAAGAAATGCCAGCGCCAAAAACAGAAAAAGAAGTTCGTGGTTTCCTGGGCAGGATAAACTATATTGCAAGGTTTATTTCTCAGCTCATGGCCACGTGTGAACCGATGTTCAAACTACTAAAGAAAAATTAGGCGATTATCTGGAACGAGGATTGCCAGAAGGCATTTGATAAGATAAAACAGTATCTGCAGGAACCTCCTATCTTGATACCCCCAGTGGCCGGACGGCCTTTAATCATGTACTTGACAGTTCTTGAGAATAGTATGGGGTGTGTTCTCGGTTAGCACGACGAGACGGGCAGAAAAGAGCATGCCATTTACTAATTGAGTAAAAAGTTCACAGACTGTGAATCTCGTTACTCGATGTTGGAGAAGACGTGTTGTGCACTAGCCTGGGCTGCCAAACGTTTACGATAGTACATGCTCAATCACACGACCATGCTAATTTTGAAGATGGATCCGATCAAGTACATCTTCGAGAAGCAAGCGCTTTCGGGCAGGATTTCCAGATGGCAAATGGTTTTGGCGGAATATGATATTCAGTATGTTTCCCAGAAGGCCATCAAGGGAAGCGTATTGTCTGAATACCTGGCCGAACAGCCGATCGAGGATTATCAGCCAATGAAATTTGAATTCCCTGATGAGGATATCATGTTTCTCAAAGCGAAGGATTGCGATGAACCGTTGCCCGACGAGGGTCCAGACAGGAAATCCCAGTGGAAATTGATATTTGACGGGGCGGTTAACTCTTATGGAAGTGGCATAGGGGCGATCATCACGAATCCCCACAGATCCCACATCCTGTTCACTGCGAGACTGACGTTTCCGGTCACTAATAATGAAGCGGAGTACGAAGCATGCATCATGGGTCTAGAAGAGGCAATTGATTTGAGAATCAAGAACCTAGATGTATATGGTGACTCGGCACTTGTGATTAACCAGATCAAAGGGGAGTGGGAGACTCGTCAATCAAATTTGGTGTCGTACATGAACTATGCCAGAAGGCTGCTTCCGTTCTTTGATCGAGTGGAACTCCATCATGTGCCCAGAGCAGAAAATCAGATGGCTGATGCCTTAGCCACGTTGGCTTCGATGTATAAAGTCAATTTTTGGAATGAAGCTCCAAGAATTGTCCTTTCTCGTCTTGATAGACCTGCATTCGTCTTTGCGATCGAGGAAGCCTCCGATGGCAAGCCATGGTTCCATGATATCCAGACTTTCCTTATGACTAAGGAGTACCCTGCGGGAGCGTCAACCCAGGATAAGAAGACTCTGAGGAGGCTGTCTGGAAATTTTTATCTCAATCCTGATGGAGTTTTGTATAAAAGAAACCACGATCTCGTGCTACTCAGATGTGTAGATGAGAAAGAGGCGGGTATGCTCATGGAAGAAGTCCATGAAGACACATTTGGTACGCACGCCGGCAGGTATGCTATGACGAGAAAGATCCTGAGAGCAGGATACTACTGGCTGACGATGGAGTCGGATTGCTTTAAATTCGCGAAGAGATGTCATAAATGCCAGATTTATGCTGATAAAGTTCATGTACCGCCGTGCCCGTTAAATGTCATGTCCTCCCCGTGGTCGTTCTCCATGTGGGGCATCGACATGATAGGCAAGATCGAGCCTACTGCATCTAATGGTCACCACTTCAATCTAGTAGCTATCGACTACTTCACCAAGTGGGTGGAGGCAGCCTCATATGCTAATGTGACCAAGCAGGTGGTGGCTAAATTCATAAAGAGAGACATCATCTGTCGTTACGGAATTCCCGAGCGGATCATTACTGATAATGGTTCGAATTTGAATAACAAGATGATGAAGGAGCTGTGCCAGAGTTTCAAGATTGAACACCACAACTCATCTCCTTACCGGCCGAAGATGAATGGCGCCGTTGAAGCGGCCAATAAGAACATCAAGAAGATTGTACAGAAGATGGTTGTGACCTACAAGGATTGGCACGAGATGCTGCCGTTTGCATTGCACGGTTATCGTACGACGGTACGTACGTCAACCGGGGCAACTCCCTTCTCACTGGTGTACGGTATAGAGGTTGTCCTACCGTTAGAAGTTGAGATTCCTTCTTTACGAGTTTTGGTTGATGTGAAACTCGATGAGGCAGAATGGATTAAGAACCGACTAAACCAACTCAGCCTGATGGACGATAAGAGGTTAGCATCGATTGCGTTTGGTCATCTGTACCAAAGTCGAATGAAGAAAGCTTATGATAAGAAGGTGCGTCCTAGAAGCTTTCAGACGGGTGATCTCGTCCTGAAGAAGATTCTTCCTCCACACTCCGATCATCGGGGCAAGTGGACTCCCAATTACGAAGGTCCATACGTCGTCAGCAAGGTCTTCTCGGGAGGAGCCTTGTTGTTGTCCATGATGGATGGCGAAGATTTTGCATCCCCGGTGAACGCGGACGTAGTTAAAAAACACTTTGCTTAAAAAATGACCCGCTGGAAGAAAAAGAATATCCAGGCAAAAATGGGGCATCCCGGCGAACCATAAAAAAGGAAAAAGGTTCGGGCAAAAATTAGGGATATAAAAAAAAAGAATGTACACCCGCAAAGTCGAAAACCCGGATGGGCGACTTTGGCAAAAAAGGGTATCCCGGTGAATCGAAAACCCGGAAGGGCGATTCAAGCAAAAGTTAGGGATTTGAAAAAGCAAATGACTACGTTCCGCGTGTGGACTTTCTTTGTTTAGTGGTTTGGAAGACCTGAGGGCTGTTTATCTGAATCAATCTCTTCTAAAGCTGAAGCGTCGGAGAAGTATCGAAGTCGAGTGGGTCATAGAGGGATCAACTCATGGTGTTCGTCTATGCCTCGTTGCCGACATTTGTGTATATACTGATGTATATTTATGTTTTGTTTTGCGCGGCTTCCTCATTCCAGGAGCTTGCCTCTGTTGTAAAACATTTTGGCCCATTCAGGGGTTCGTTATCAATAAAATGTATACCATTCAGCAATTATGTTTGTTTGTTTAGCATTTACCTGTTTTGTTTGCGAAAAAGAACGCCGATGTTTTTGATAAAATGTGCATACATAAACTTACTGGCCTAGGCCACTAATTGCTGAAACAATGAATTACTTGAACATTGTCACAAGATGATAACCTTGATAGGTCCCTTTGAGAAGGGTATCTTGTTTGTTCGTTTGTGTTGTTGCAGGTGTGGCATATACCAGGTAGTACGCCGTATGCGTCCTCAGGCCGGATGATTCCTTCTTCTCCAGCAAAGTTCAGCAGCCTCTCCCCACAGAGTCTGAACGTGAGATCGTAAAGCATTGATATGTCCCCCCCAGGCAGAGAAGATTCTCCCTCCAATCAGATGTATCCTAAAGGAACGTCATCTCCCCAGCTGAGTCATATACTGAAGTGTGCAGTACTCGGAAGTTCCAGACTGAAGTCTCCGGCAGGATTGAAATTCCCCACAGAGTCGTACTCTCCCCAGTAAGCAGGAGGATTCCTTCTTCCCCAGCCGAGTTTGCAGTTCCCCAAGAGAGCCGAGTCCTTGGAAAGCAGTTAGGACCATGATTGGTTTTCCCCAGTAGAGTGTTGAATAGCTGATGTTGTGTTTCCCTATCGGAGTCGTTATCTCCAGGAGAGTAGGCGCGAAGGCCGCGCAGTTTATTTCTGCGGTTGACATCGTTTCCCTCAACAGTTTCTGGGTCGTATACCTAGCTGAGCAGGTCCAAGTTCTCGAAGAACCTCGTTCCCCTGCAGCAGTCGACTGAAGTTCGTTTCTCCAGACGGAGAAATTGAGATTGGTGTGACTTCTTCTCCTCGGCAGGATGATTCCCTCCCTCCACCAGAGTGGTTCCTTCTCCTTGACAGGAGGATTCCCCCTTCAGCATTTATTTTGCTGATGGGGTCGTAGCATTTTGCATGATTGCATAGCATTTACCTAAAAAACGCGTAGCATTTCCACCGCGTGGAGCATTGCGCCATTGCCAAAGCATACGCATATGAAACATGAGCTAGGTCGTTACTGTGCTTGTTTTGCAGGTGTTCCTCCGCAGAGTTGCTTGCTCAAGATGATTCTTGAATCCCCCAGCGAAAGCCGTTTTCCCAAGATGATTCTTGAATTCTCCAGCGAAGGCGCTCGTTTAAGATGATTCTTAAAATCCCCAGTGAAGTCGCAAGAGTTGGTTGCTCAAGTTGACGCTTAGAGTCCCCGGCAGAGTGTTTGCTCAGGATGATTCCTGAAATCTCCAACAGAGTTATCGGTTCAGGATGATTCTTGAAGTCCCCACGAAGTTATTTGTTCAAGATGATTCTTGATTTCCTCAGCAGAGAGGATTCACCCAGAATGATTGCTGGATCCCCGAAGCAGAGTTACTTGATAGTTCTCCAGAATCCCCAACGGAGGTGTGTCATCCCCAGCAGGTTTCCGAACAGCGAAGTTGAAACTTCCCTTGAAGACTTGATGATTGAAGTCCAACCGTATTGACGAAGCAATTCTCCCAACTGATGCAGAGTGCCTGATGGAAGAAGTTTGGATATCCCAATATGGTTCATGATTGACTGAGAATTTTATTCCCGACTTACTGATGAAGTCTAGCTGATACCCGAAAATTTCTTTGAATGCCTGATGGCATGATTAACTTGATTGTTGACCTGATGAGTCCCGAGGAATCCTGAGGCCTGACGGCATGATCGACCATGTATCACCGGTTACCATGTGACCAATTCCCCAGCTAGTTGTCGTGCAGCTAATATTTCAGTTTTCGAATATTTGTTCCCATCAGAGTACCGTGTACTTGTGCAATTGGCAAATTTCAGGGTTTGTTGGTATTCAACCGTCTTTCACCTTGATTGTTTGAGAGCCGTTCACTTCTCAACCAGTCAGGTCCAAGCCGTTTGAATAGGGGCAGTTGTTGCACCCCAAAATTTGACCAACATTTCTTTACGTAGCTTGTGTTTCATTTCATGCACATTAGCATTATCATTTGCATTTCATTGACATGTATGCAGGAGATCAAGAGGTATGATTACCAATCAAGGGCTACACAAGAGTTTGAAGCTAGCTAAGAAGGTTATTCAGGTGTTCAAGGGTGGATATCCTTGTCAGAGAAGTTAAAAGATCCTCAGAGAGAGTGGTTGAAACCAAGAGGGTGTGTCTCCTAGCTTGAGAGTTGTGGAAGTCATCAGATGATTATGAAGCCATGAGGATGGACTGGAGGTCTTGAGAGAGCTCATGATAATTGTTGAAGATCACTTTGATACCTAGACAGGTCATTGTGCAAGATTAAGAAGACTCAGCCATGACTGGTGCAACTAGGGTTTGACTGGGTCAACCCTAAGTCAACTGATGATTTGGGCAAGGTTGAGACCTAATCCAAGAGCCATGTGATCATGGATTTATGCATTGAGATGTTATAAGGATGATTCCAAGGTCAACTCATCATGATTGAAGGGTTTGAGAAGTTTCAAGCTAGGGTTTCTAAGGCTTGACAGTGTAAAATCCCCTAGTTTGACCCCTATCTTCAAGGCAGTTTAGTTCAAGATGTGATTGTCATCTCATCTTGCCCCCAACATGAATGTTGTAGAGCATGATCTTAGTTTTAATTTGAGTGCTAGAAGTCCTTGATAGGATTTGTAGAACTCAAGTTATGACTTTGACAAGTTACAGGTCATCTGAGGTATGTGAATTTGGGGGCTTGAAAGTTGCCCAATTTGCATGAAACTTTTACCCTAGAAGGATGATTCCTATGAACTTTTGGTCAACATGAATGTTGTTCCTTATCCTCTTAGCTTTCTAGAGAGTACTAGAAGTCCTTGATAGGATTTGTATAACTTAAGTTATGGCTTTGACAAGTCAAGGGTATTTTGGTCATTTGGAGATTATAGGTCATTTCAAGCATAAGGCCATAACTCCTATTTCCAAGCTTCAAATGGGAAAATGTTCAACATCAAACTTGTTCAAAATGATTTTTTAAGGCTATTCAAGAGGTCATGAGATGTTGGATTTTCTTGTAGCTCAAAGTTGCAAAAATGACCTAAAATAAGGGTATAAGTTAAATGAACCAAAGTTGGAAATTGATACTTTTGATCTACACATCCAAACCAAGGCATGTAATAGGTCATTTTGACTCTAAAAAGCATTTTAAGAACATTGGTTTAGCCACATTTTTGAAGTGAAGTTTAATTTGGGGACTTGCTTTGAAAAGTAGTTACTTACATCATAAGTAACATTTGCAAAACCTAGAATCAAGGTATAACCAAGGCCCCTTGCAAGCCAAACACTTCCAAAATGTCATGAGGGGAGAAATTGGAAGGAATTGAGAATGATTTCAAGCTGTTAGCAGCAAGGAGCATACCATGACATGTAAGTGAACTTCTCATGTCATGAGAGATTGAATTTCTCATTAGAAGGATCTAGAGGTTTCTAGATCATCCACACATGTTCTATATATTGAGTAGAGGTGATCCAAGGCCAAGGTTGGTGATGATTGAAGGAGAGAGCAGAGATTGAGATTGAAATTGCATTGCTTGCAACTGAATTCGGTTTCACCAATTTCTTCACTTTCCATCTATTTTCTTGATTGCAACCTCTTCCATGGATGCTAGGGATTGATTCCAGATCATAATCAAGGGGAATTCGTGGCTGATTGGTGTTCTTAAGCTCAGATTTTTCCACCTGCAACTCAGAGTCGGTGCCAAGAATTGAGGCCATTTCAATCAGTTCTATTGCATACAGAAGCTTGGAAGTGATTCACTGAAGGAGTCTGGAGCATTTGAGGGCTTGATTTGAGGTCTTGCTACTTCTGTGCACGCGAAATTTTCAGGTTGGTAACCTTTGATCTCTGGCCTATTTTAGTTAGAATCAATAGGAATTAGGATGATAGATGCATTATAGAATGGTGTAGGGAAGTTTTCAGATCATTAATTTGAGAATTAGTGACCAATTAGGGATGTTGCCATTTTCGGTTGAGAATTGGTTCTTGCGAATCTTGAGGTTTCAGAGAGAATTAAGGGCATGAATGAATTCGTGAGGAAATTTGGGACATGTTTCATTAAGGGATTGTGGCCTATGGTGGACTCTATGTTGAACTAGGGTTGTGGAATGGTGACCGAAGAAAGTCACCGGCGGTGGTTTTGGGCGCGCAGGTGATCTGAATTGCAGAGATTCAAAAGGAAGAAGATGACTTGATAGCCATCAGATCAAGGTTGGACTTTGACTAGGAACCCCATCCAACGGCCACGCGTGCGTTTCATTTTGTGAAGAGTCTGAACATTAATGAAACGCATCGTTTCATTTAGTTGCTGATTTTGGGCTTAAGGATCTAACTGCTACTCACACCCCCCTGATGGCCCAATCCATAAAATGAATTGATTTTGTTTACTATCTGCACCGTGTGTTTGCCGTTTTATCTTGATTTTCTTTATTTTTTTCATTTTATTCACGGTTCTTGATAAAATCATAAAAAAATGGAAAATTAATCCAATTGACCCCATTCTTTTTGCATTGGATTCATGATTGAATCTAGTATTTTTTAGATGAAAAATATTTTTATTTCATGCATTTTCTGATTTTATGGGAATTTTTACATTTTAATTGATATTAAAATAGTCATGTTTGATACTTGATTTTGTGGAATTTTGTGTGATTAATTGGTGATGATTCTTGAGCTAATTTTTTGTGAGTAATTAGAATAGATATGCATGCTCCCCATAAATTTTTCTCATATTTTTGTGATGAACATAGGTGGTAGTTTAGGTTGAAACCTTTAGAAGCTCCATTTTTAGGGTTCATGGTTGATACCTTTGGATTTAGGACTTAATTTTAGGACTTAATAGATGATTTAGTCCCTGGTTTTTGTATGAGGCATTCTTAATTGAATTAGGGTCCCTTAGGAATTTTTGTAGAAATTTGTAAGGTAGTTTACTATTTTTGATTGATTTTAGTTTAGGTGCTAGCTTTAGATGATTCTAATGCACTAATTCAACTAGATTAACTTCTTTAGTTCCCTTAGATTAGGGTTTTTCTTTGCTTGTTCTTGGATGATGATGGAGGCAAGTTGAAGATGAATTGGATTGCTTGAAGAGGCTTGGATTTGAAGATCTCCCCTTCTTGTGGTGTAGTTTTGATTAGGGTAAGATTAGGGTTTTGTAGGCAGAGCTTCTAGATAGTTCTCTTCCTTCATAAACATGGATGATGTTGATCACTTCCATTCTTCCCTATGATGAAAGTTCCCTTTGTAAAGGCCTCATCCCTCCTTTGGTAGGACGTGTGGCTCTTTGAAAATTGGTAGAACCTTTGAGGGTCCCTTTCTCTGATGACAAGATGCTTAGGGGTGACCTTTGGTCTTCACTCTGCTACCAATCATCTAAACTTTGCTCTTGATAGATGAATATTTCTCCCTTGTTAGAGGATGGAGTTCCTTGCTTGAATAAGATTGAAGGATGGAGTTGATACTTCTTTGTGTTTGAAGATTACTCTGAGAAGCTGAAGCTTGTAGATGAAAATGAACTAGTTGATATTGGTAAAGCAAATAGAGCTGAAGCTTGAAGACCAAGTTGATACTTGTGAAGAAGATCCAATTAAGATTGAGTGAAGAGCTGAGGCTTGAGGAATGAAGGATAAGTTGACACTTACATTGATACATTGAGAGCCTGAAGGAATCAAGTTGACACTTGCAGTTAGGAGTGAAGCCTGAAGGTGGAGAACAAGTTGACACTTGTATGTTTGATGGGTTGAAAGCTTGAAGAAGCAAGTTGACACTTGCTATTGAAGATGATAGCCCTGAAGAGCTGTTGAAGATTGATGACTGGACTGCTGTCAAAGTTGGTTTAGTTGCGGGGGTGGTTGATCTGCTTTCTTTTCTTGTCTGTTTTCTTTTCTGTATTGATGTACCTTGTTTGATTTGCTTGATGCATTAGAATAAGTTCATGTCTAGATAGATTTAAGCTAGGAGCATGATTGCACTAGAGGTTGAGTTGCTCCCTCTGCTTGTATTTTTACTGTATGGCTTTGCTTGCGAGTATTCGGTAGAGCCCAGCTCCCTTGCCTATGTGGTTTGAGTTTGCTTGATAGCATGTCACTTCTTCTGTATGATCACGGGCATTTATATCTTGCTTGATAGCATGTTATTTCTTCTGTATGATTGCAGTTATTCATATCTGGCTTGAGGTTGAGATGAGCTTGTGGAGGCTGATGCCCCACACACATTTCCTCCCTCACTTGCATTGCATGCATTTTACTATATATCTGTTTACCGTTTACTGTTTAAGCTGATGCTTTACCTGTTTCTGTATCATTGACATGATCCCTTAGGAATCTCACTTCCTTTGATAGGGAAGTGATGATTAGAACTTTAGGTTGAAACCTATACATGATAACTTCTAGGAGTTCCCTGTTCCAAACCTCAACCATAGGATGAATCCTTGGCATGACAACCTTAGGACTTGATAGTCTCTCCTTAGTTGAACCTGTTCGTTCTCTCTTCTCATCTCAAAACAAATTAAAATACCGTAATAAAGGTTAACTGACGTCGTACGTTACGAGCCTTAAGCTATCTGAGAAAGGGTTGTCGGAGAGTTTCTTTTCGACGGCTTGGATGTTTAGTATGGCACCCTTTGGGTGACATGCGACACATTCACTCTCAGATCATAGTCTCTAGTGCGATACTAGTTGCAAACAATCATAAAAAACAGTTCTTCCGTAAAAGACAGAAAACAAACTTCAAACCTTTTTGCCCCGTGGGCCCGTAATTCAAAGAAAGATTTTCTGAAGAAAAGAGTGTTGTTAACTCCCAGTTCTACCGCAAACGGTAACGCCTAAGTCTCCAAGGGTCGAGCTGCGTACATCCAACTGCTGGAACTGTTTGTTAACCCTACTCGATAAAACAGATGAATCTGAATTCCCGTAATCCGTATTATCCCGAACTACGTAAGCTCTGATCTCTCATACCTGTTGAGAGTACGTAGGCACAATACTGACGTATTGGCGAGCCACCTTCCCCGTTACCCGTAGTTAGGCGAACTACGTTGACTCTGATTTCTCATTCTCTGATGAGGATACGTAGGCATAAAGTGCGACGCTTTGCCGAGTCATTTTCTTTTCTTTTTAAGCCAGCCTTGATAGGTAGATAGATAAAACCAAACCGTCCGATAAACGCGACAAGCGTGGATCCCATCGAGTA
>CAWUDS030000001.1:24684033-24691533 GCA_963859935.3 Lathyrus sativus
CACACAAACGCACGCACACGCGCACAATGGTGCACACGCACACGCGCACACACAATGGCACACACACGCACACACACACACGCACACAAACATACAGGCACACACACATACAGGTTCACACACACACACACGCACATACACGCGTGCACGCAGGCACACACGCACGCACGCACACACTCACCAACGCATGCACGCACACTCGCACAAACGCACACACGCGCTCAGACACTCACACACACAAGCGCACGCATACACTCACACACACCCACGCACGCACACACCCACGCGAGGCGTTCGCACAGGAATCCACACACGCACATGCATACACGCACTCACAGGCATACGCACGAGCACACACACACACACACAGATACACACGCGCGCACACACACACGCGCACGCACGCACCTCGCACGCACATGCACGCACGCACACACTATAGGCACACACACACACACACACACACATGCAAACGCGCACACGCTCGCTCGCACGCGCATACCCACATACACACACATGCGCACACGCACGCGCGCACACACACACACGCACACGTACACACACACGCACGCACATACACACACGCACACACAACACACACACATGCACACACACGTGCACACGCACACACGCACACACGCATGCACTGTGTACACACAGGAACACACACACCCAGAGGCACATACACACACACAGGCACGCACACACATACACACGCACACGCACGCACAACGCACACAAAGGCATACCCACGCGCACACGCATGCACATCGCACATACAGGCACACTCACGCGCACACGCACACAAACACACACGCACACACACACAGAACACACACAGACACGCATGCACACACACACGCACATCGCACACACACACAGACAAACACATACACACAGACACACACGCACGCACACACACACGCGCATGCACGCACACAAACACACACACACACATGCACAAGCCACACATAGACACACACATACACAGACACACACACACGCGCGCACACACACACATATACACACACGCTCACACATATACACATACACACATACACTCTCACACACACGCGCGCACACACACGCATACACACACCCACACACACACGCACACACACCCACACGCACGCCCAACCCACACAGAGGCACACACACACACACGCACACACACACACATACTGGCACACACACTCACACACAAACACACACACACATACATACACATACACACACGCGCCCACGTACGCCCACGCAGGCAAACGCGCACACAGGCGTACACGCACACACACACAGACACGCACACACATACACATACACACACACACACACAAGTACATACACATGCACACACACAAACACACACGCACTGGCACACACACACGAACACGCGCGCACAGGCGCACACATGCACGCGCACGCCCACACAGGCGCAACCGCATGTACGCGGACACGCGCACACACATACACATGCATAGTGCACACACATGCACACACACGCGCACACGCACACATGAACACACACACACACATCGCACACACAGGCACACACACAAAGGCACACACACACACACACACATCCGCACACACATATACACACACACATGCACACGCACGCACAAGCGCGCACGCACGCAAGCAAATCGTACACACAGGCACACACACCCGCACACACACACACCAAACGTATACACACATATACACGCACACACACACACACATGCACAGGCACGCACAAGGCACACACACACACACGCACGTAGACACACACATACACACACACGCACACACACAAGCGTAAACACGCGCACACACATGCGCAAGCGCACACACACGCACGCCCGCGCATACACACGAGCTCACACACACATGCGCGCGCACACACACACACACACGCGTGTGCACGGACGCACAGATGCACACACGCGTACACACTCAGACACACACACGCACACGCATTTACACGCGCACACGCTCGCATACACGCGCATACACACACGCACACGCACGCACGCACGCACACACACTCACATACACACACGCACATACACACACATGCACGACGCATACACAGGCATACACACACACGCACACGCACACGCACAGCGCACACACAGGCACACACACACACACAGGCACACACACACACGCACACACAGGCACACACAGTCACACAAACACGCACACGCGCACACACAGGCACACACACGCGCACATGTACAAATGCGGACACGCACGTACAACTCACACACAGGCACACACACGCGCATACGCACGCACAACACACACACAGACACACGTACGCACGCACGCACACTCACACAAATACACACACACACATCCACACAGACACACACGCACGCACGCACACACACGCACACGCACAGTGCACACACACACACACACACACATACACACAGACACACACGCACACACACACACACACACACGCTCAACACACACACACACACACATGCTCAACACACACACACACACACACACAAACATGCACACACAACGCACACATAGACACACACATAAACACACACACAAGCGCGCACGCACACATACACACAAGCACAGACACACGCACACGCACACATAAACATACAGGCACAAACATACAAGAAGGCGCACGCGGACACACACACACACACACAATGGCACACACACGCATACAGCACACACACGCGCACATAAACATACAGGCACAAACACATACAGGTACACGCACACACACACACGCAGGCACACACGCACACACGCACACACTCACAAACGCATGCACGCACGCACGCACACACGCGCGTACACACTCTCACGCACGCACGCGCATACTCACACTCTCTCTCTCTCTCTCTCACACACACACACACACACACACACGCACGACGTACGCACAGGAATCCACACACGCACACGCATACACGCACTCACACGCACACGCACGGGCACACACACACACACACACACACACACACACACACACACACACACACACATCGCACGCACATGCACACACAAACACACACGCACGCACAACTCACACATGGGCACACACACGCGCACACGCAAGCACGCATAGCGCACACATAGACACACGCACACTCACATGCACACGCGCACGCACACACACATACACACACCCGCACACACATTTACACACACACACGCGCGCGCACACTCACACTCACAGACGCACACGCACAAGCGCACACACGCACACACGCACAGCGCGCACACAGAGGCACACACAATGAAAACACACACATGTGCACACGCACGTACACACACACAGACACACACACACACGCACACACACACACACCCCCCCACACACACACGCACAAGCGTACTCACGCGCACACACACCCAGAGGCGCACACGCACGCGCACACACTCACACACACAGGCGCACACACACACACACACACGCAGAGAAACACACGCGCGCGCGCGCGTATCACAGATGCACACACGTGCGCACACCCACACGCCCACGCCCACGCACAAACAGGCTCACACACGGGCACACACATTTACACCCGCACACGGTCACACGCACGCGCACATACTCACACGCACATACACGCACGCACGCACACACACTTACACACAGAAGCACATACACACACACACGCGCATGACGCACACACAGGCACACACACGCGCACACGCACACACGAACGCACAGTGCACACATAGGCATACACACACATACACACAGACATAGGCACACACACACGCACACACAGGCACACACACACGTACACGCGCACACACAAACACACAACGCACACAAAGGCACACACACGCGCACGCACAACGCACACACAGGTACACACACGCAAACAGGCACGCACAACACACACACAGACACATGCACGTGCACACACACACACACAAACACACACACATACATACACACACACACACACACACACACACACACACAGCGTAAACGCACACAGAAACACATACAGACACACAAAAACACACGCGCGCGCGCACACCCACACACACATGCTCAGGGCACACACACACACAAACATGCACACACACACACACACACACACATACACGCACAAGGCACACATAGACACACACAAGCGCACGCAAACACACACACACACACACACACGCACAGGCGCAGACACGCGCACACACACACAAACACACACACACAGACACATGCACGCGCACGCACACACAAACATACACACACACACATACACACACAGACACACGCACACACAGACACACACACAACGCACACGCACACAGACACACACATACACACACACACACACACGCTCAACGCACACACACGCACACACTCTCACACACACAAACATACCCCCCCCACACACACACACACAAACATGCACACACACACACACATAAACGCACAATGCACACATAGACACACACATACACACACACACAAGCGCGCACACACACACACACACACGCACAGGCGCAGACACGCGCGCACACACACAAACACACGCACACACGTACAAAGACGCACACGCACACACACACACACACGCGCACACAAACATACAGGCACACACACATACAGGCACACACGCACACGCACACGTACACGCACACGCACACGCACATACACGCGTGCACGCAGGCACACATGCACGCACGCACGCACACACAAACGTATGCAAGCACACACACAGGCACGCACACACGCGCGCGCACACTCACACGCACACTGACGCACACATGCTCGCACGCACGCACACACACACACGCACGTAAGCACACACACGCGCACGGCGTTCGCACAATAACCCACACACGCACACGCATACACGCACTCATAGGCACACGCATGGGCACACACACACATGCACACACACATACACACGCGAACACACACACACGCACACACGTACATCGCACACACATGCACACACGCACACACGCGCATGCACAGCTCACACATAGGCACAAACACGCGGACACGCAAGCACGCACAGCGCACACACAGACACACACACGCGCACACACACACTCTCACACACACACACACATGCAAACACGCACACACACACACACACACACACCTACACACACAGCGCACGCAAAGGCACACACACGAGCACACATACACACGCGCAAACGCACAAATGCACGCACAAGGCACACACAGGCACGCATACGCGCACACGCACGTACAACGCACACAAAGGCAAACACACGCGCACACACACCCACAAACATACACACACACACAAGAACACACAACGCACACACATACACACACACTCACGCACGCATACACGCACGCACAACACACACACAGGCACACGCACACGCATACACATACACATAGGCAGACACGCGCGCGCGCCCACATACACACACACACACACACAAGCACGCACACGCACGCCTAGGCGCACACACACACGCAGAGGCGCACACACGTGCACGCACATGCACGCACAGGCGCACACACGTGCACGCACATGCACGCACATGCACGCACAGGCGCACACACGCACGCATAGGCGCACACACACGAACGCAGACACACACACGCACATTGCACGCACATGCACACATGCACACACGCGCACGCACAGCTCACACATAGGCACACACACGCGTACACGCAAGCACACACAACGCATACACAGACACACACGCGCACACACACACACATGCACACACTCACACACTCACACACACACACGTACAGCGCACGCACAACGCACGCACAGGCACACACACGAGCACACGGACACACGCGCAAACGCTCAAATCCACGCACAAGGCAAACACAGGCACGCGCACACGCACGTACTACACACACAAAGGCACACACACCCGCACACACACCCACAAACACACACACACACACAAAAGAACGCACAACACACACAGACACACATACGCACACGCACGCACGCATAAACGCATGCACAACGCACACACAGGCACACGCACGCGCACACACATACACACAGGCACACAAACACGCGAGCGAGCGCCCACACACACACACAATTGCGCACACGCACGCATATGCGTACATACGTGCACGCACACGCACGCATAGGCGCACACACACACACACATACACACATATAAACACAAGTACACACACACGCACACACACGCGTAAACACACAAGCGCACGCACACACACACACACACACACGCACAGGCGCAGACACGCGCACACGCACACAAACACACAGACACAGACACATACGCACACACACACACACACGCATAGACACACGCATAACGCATATGCACACAGACACACACATACACACACACACACACGCTCAGCGCATACACACGCACACGCTCTCACACACACACACACAAACATACACACACACAAACATGCACACACACATACACGCACAACACACACATACACACACATACACACACACACACACACACACACACGCACAGGCGCAGACACGCGCACACGCATACAAACACACGCACACGCGCACAAAGACGCACATGCACACACACACACACGCACACAAACATACAAGCACACACACACATACAGGCACACACACACACACACACACACGCACACGCACATACACACGTGCACGCAGGCACACTCGCACGCACGCACGCACAAACGCATGCACGCACACACGCACGCACACACGCGCGCACACACTCACACGCACACTCACGTACACACGCTCGCACGCACGCACACACGCACACACGCACGCACGCAAGCACACACACGTGCACGGCGTTTGCACAATAACCCACACACGCATACGCATATACGCACTCATAGGCACACGCATGGGCACACACACACATGCACACACACATACACACGTGAACACACACACACACACACGCACATCGCACACACATGCACACACGCACACACGCGCATGCACAGCTCACACATAGGCACAAACACGCGGACACGCAAGCTAGCACAGCGCACACACAGACACACACACGCGCACACGCACACTCTCTCACACACACGCACACATGCAAACACGCACACACACACACCTACACACAGCGCATGCAAAGGCACACACACGAGCACACACACACGCGCGCAAACGCACAAATTGACGCACAAGGCACACACAGGCACACACACGCGCGCACATGCACGTACAACACACACAAAGGCAAACACACGCGCACATACACCCACAAACATACACACACACACACAAGAACACACAACACACACACATATACACACACGTGTGCACACATACACACACGCACAACACAAACTCAGGCACACGCACACGCACACACATACGCACAGGCAGACTCGTGCGCGCGCTCCCACATACACACACACACACAAGCGCGCACACGCACGCATAGGCGCACACATGTGCACGCACAGGCGCACACACGCACGCATAGGCGCACACACACGCATGCAGACACACACACGCATGCACACACGCACATCGCACGCACATGCACACACGCACACACGCGCAT
>CAWUDS030000001.1:24701533-24704033 GCA_963859935.3 Lathyrus sativus
ACACGCTAACACATTTACACACACACGCGCACGCACACGCACGCACAACGCACACACAGAGGCACACACAATGAAAATACACACATGCGCACACGCACGTACACACACACACACACACACACACACACCCACGCACACACACACACACCCATACACACACACACGCACAAGCGTACTCACGCGCACACACACGCACAGGCGCACACAGGCGCACACGCACGCGCACACGCGCATACCCACAGGCGCACACACACACACACACACACACACACACATACACACACAGAAACACACACGCGCGCGTGGACACACAGATGCACACACGCGCTTACACCCACACGCCCACGCCCACGCACAAACAGGCTCACACACGCGCACACTGTCACACGCACCCGCATACTCACACGCACAGACACGCACGAACGCACGCACACACACATACACACAGAAGCACATACACACACACACACGCATGACGCACACACAGGCACACACACGCGCACACGAACGCACAGTGCACACACAGGCATACACACACATGCACACACACACACACAGGCACACACACGCACACACAGGCACACACATATGTACACGCGCACACACACACACACACACAACGCACACACAGGCACACACACGCGCACACGCACGCACAACGCACACACAAACACGCACACGCGCACACGCACGCACAATGTACACACAGACACATGCACGTGCACACACACATACAAACACACACACATACATACACACAGACACACACGCACACACACACACACACACACACACAAACACACATACAGACACATACACACACGCGCGCGCGCATACTCACACACACACACATGCTCAGCGCACACACACACACAAACATACACACACACAAACATGCACACACACACACACACATACACGCACAACGCACACATAGACACACACATACACACACACACAAGCGCACGCGCACACACATACACACGCACGCACAGGCGCAGACACGCGCACACGCACACAAACACACGCACACGCGCACAAAGACGCACATGCACACACACACACACGCACACACACGGACACACACGCGCACACAAACATACAGGCACACACACATACAGGCACACGCACATACACGCGCGCACGCAGGCACACACGCACATACACGCGTGCACACAGGCACACACGCACGCACGCACGCACACACAAACGCATGCACGCACACACGCACGCACGCACACACGCGCGCACACGCTCACACGCACACTCACGCACACACGCTCGCGCGCACACACACACACACACACGCGCGCACGCAAGCACACACACGCGCATGGCGTTTGCACAATAACCCACACACGCACACGCATACACGCACTCATAGGCACACGCATGGGCACACACACACATGCAAACACACATACACACGCGAACACACACGCACGCACGCACATCGCAAGCACATGCACACACGCACACACGCGCATGCACAACTCACACATAGGCACAAACACGCGCACACGCAAGCACGCACAGCGCACACACTGACACACACACACGCGCACACACACACTCTCACACACACACGCACACAGGCACACACAGGCACACACACACACACACAGGCACACACACGCGCACACGAACTCACATTGCACACACAGGCATACACACACATGCACACACACACACATAGGCACACACACACGCACACACAGGCACACACACGCACACACAGGCACACACATATGTACACGCGCACACACACAACGCACACACAGGCACACACACGCGCACACGCACGCACAACGCCCACACAAACACACACACGCGCACACGCACGCACAATGTACACACAGACACATGCACGTGCACACACACATACATACACACAGACACACACGCACACACACACACGCACACACACACACACACATATAGACACACACACACACACGCGCGCGCACACTTACACACACACACACATGCTCAGCGCACACACACACACACAAACATACACACACACAAACATGCACACACACACACACACACACACACACACAACGCACACATAGACACACACATACACACACACACACAAGCACACGCGCACACACATACACACACACGCACAGGCGCAGACACGCGCACACGCACACAAACACACGCACACGCGTACAAAGACGCACATGCACACACACACACACGCACACACACAGACACACACGCGCACACAAACATACAGGCACACACACATACAGGCACAGACACATACACGCGCGCACGCAGGCACACACACATACACGCGTGCACACAGGCACACACGCACGCATGCACGCACACACAAACGCATGCACGCACACACGCACGCACGCACACACGCGCGCACACACTCACACGCACACTCACGCACACACGCTCGCACGCACACACACACACGCTCGCACGCAAGCACACACACGCGCATGGCGTTCGCACAATAACCCACACACGCACACGC
>CAWUDS030000001.1:24709033-24739033 GCA_963859935.3 Lathyrus sativus
TCGGGTGTTTTCAAAAATAGTTTAAGAAGAAAATGACGGTTTAAAGACTTTTGTCTCATGATGGTTGTTGACGATAGTCGCAACTCTAAGGCGAAACGTATGTTGTCGCTATCCCGTTCGCGGTTAAAATTACTTTTTGAAAACCATTAAGCTCTAATCCTTTTTAAAGCGTTGTCGCTGTTTTTAAAACGAATGCTTAGTTTTTACTATCTGGACCTAACCTCAGTTGTCGCTTGTTGGTTCGTACCTTTATGAATTTCCCACTGTCGTGGCAAAACTGCTTTTAAATAAGTTCTCGCTGTCACGACGAACATTTATTTTAGAAAAATCGATTTAAAAACTGAAGGCATAAATAAGTTTGAAAAGGAAAGTATACACCGGTTAATTATCGAATCCCATCTGACTACTTATTACATACCGATTACTTAAATTTAGCCAGACATGGAATATAAATTAAGAACACGTAAACATTGGCAGAAAATATAAATATGCATTATAATGGGAAATAGAAATCAATTAACGATTAAAATGAGAACCTGTAAATAATTCGATTGGCTTTTGGGAAATCCTCCAAAATGACGGTAGGATTTAGTCTTTGTGCCAATTACTCGTACAGAATAGAATTTGGAAAGTAAAACAACAATTGTAAGGAAAGAAAGAAAAAGGAAACAATAAACGCTAAGAAATTCTGAAACTCAAAAATTGCTCTGGAAATAAATTGGCAGCACTTCGTGTCTTCAATGCGGCTCCCCTTTTCTGGTACCAGCTCCCTTCTTTTATAGATGGAATTTCCAACGGTTAATTGACTCAGGAAGTGGGATTGATCTCAGAAAATGTAGGAGTTAGTGGTCCACTCCTTTTGGTATTTGAAAGCACTCACAACACGTGCAACATTTCTGCACTTTTTAAAGCATGACGGTCGTCTTGAATGTGTGACGGTCGTAACACGTATGACGGTCGTCATGGGCTTGTGACGGTCGTCACATCAGCAGAATTCGTTTTTGCTGTTTTTGGCATGTTTTTCATATGATTTTCATCTGTAATTGCTTGTTTTCTTCATCTTGCTCTATTTGAGCATGAACTTTGAATACCTGCAAAATACTGGATAAATAATATGGAAATACCCGAAATCAGAGTGAAACCGGTCACTGGTTAGTAAAAATGTATGTCATTATATATATACGATTTCGCGTTATCAAACTCCCCTAAACTTGAATCTTTGCTTCTCCTCAAGTAAAGGTAGGAAAAATTTAAAATTTGGCAAGCACGCGGCACGCTCTTCCTTCGATAAGATTTCTCAGACGTCAAGTTAAGAAAACCGGGGGTCCAAATGAAACAAAACATATACGGCAATGACACTGGATTGTAAGTCTTCGAAGGCCTCCCTTTTATGCAAGCCAGTCCCAATCATGTTACTGCAGCTCGACTTCAAGCTTCTCGCAATAAATTTTACCCGGTTTCGTTCTGGCGCAATCACATTAAGCCCGTTGTCCATACACGTTCATGGCAAGCAAACCTGTTGGTGACTATGATCTCTTTGCTAGTTTGATTTTTCTTTTGCACATATGCTCATTCTGCTATAAATCTGCAAGAGTTTCGTACCGTTGGGTTAAATGCTCGGGCGAGGAGCACCTAACTTAGAAGGAACATGTCTCTATATTCAGGCTATATGGCTTTTCTTTTTTTCATGATTATTCATTTCATACTAGAGATCACACACTTATTTGCATCGGTTTCTTACTTGGAAGTGTTTAGGATGGTGCTGACTGCTCGTATAAACTACTGGGGGCTCCGTTTGAGTTGAAACTTGAGGCTTTGGTACGAGTAAGTAGTGAGACTGACTCGCATAAACCAGAGGTCTAAGGTGTCAGGGCGGTAGTGGCTTTGTTAAAATTTTCTTCTCGGGAATTCCAAACTTGGTAAAGTTTAGGCGTGTCATGTGATGCTTTAGAGAGGATAAAAGTTTCTTTGTATATGTCAGATAAAGCACGGGGAGTTCACGTAACTGAGGGATATATATAAATGAGCTTTATTTGCCAAAATTAAAAATACTTTAAATTGAAAATTTGAAAGAAAGGTACAATCGGAATATGAAATAACAATTGAAAATTTGAAAGAAAGGTACAATCGAAATACGAAATAACAGGGAAAAAGGGAAATAACGGTTCGCTCCCACACTATCTCAATCGGTGTCCTCACTGATTTGAAAGAATGCGGAAGGGAAAAATACAAAGGAAAGAAAAAACAAAATGCAAGAAATGAAAAATACTACTAGTCCATTCCTCTTCCTCTATCACTACCTCTACCTCTGGCTCGTCCGTCGCGTGCCTCGAGGTTTAAAGCTCCAGTGTGGAAGATGTACTCGCGGAGGCCGTCGACTCGCACAGTGAGGTTGGCCATGTCATCGACCAGGCCGGATTGGACGTCCTGGATCTGCTGTATAGATGTCCTCATGTGACCGGTTTGTTCTCTCTGCCACGCTTCGAACTGTTCAGCCCGTTGGTTCTGTTGTTCCATCATAAGCATCATCTGATTCTGTTGTTCGATGCAGCGGAGGAGAGCAGCGGTTGTGTCATCGGTGTCAGGACGGCGACGGCGGCGCGAGGAAGGACCTTCGGTAGGAGGTGGTTGTGATGGCTTATCCTGGTCATCTCTATCCAACTCGTCTTGAACTTCATCCCTGGGCCCTTGGGCATTTTCCTGAGTTAGGGCAGCAGGAGCATTCGGATCGAAGAGCCAGTTGGCTCTGTCCTGCGGATGCATTCGGGTGCAAGAGGGCATGATAATGCTCTGAATAGTGCGGCCTCGTACTACCGGATGATATTTCCCATATGAGCGGGATCTGATTAGGTGAGAGGCGCGACAATGGTCGATGTCTAGGAAGACAGGGGGCATCTGGCGAAGGGTCTGGAGGTGGTCGCCAAGACCGAGGCCTAAGGCGATAGATGTGATGATGCCACCAAAATAGAATGGTTTTGAGCCGCGGTTGCAGTTGGCTTGAATGTGAGCCAAGAGGAATGGGGCGGCGTTAACGGGTTCCGAAGCAAACACGCAACGGAGAAAGAACAGCTCCTTTGAGTTGACTTTGTGGTTACTGCCACGAGCGAATATGGTGTTGCTCAAAACGCGATGAAAGTAGCAGAATGTTGGGTTGTGGATGTGAGTGGCATTCAGAGTCTCCCAACTATCAGTAGTGGTACCAGTCAGTTGGTTCCATAGAGTGAAAGCTTCATGGTAGAACTGATCGGCGGGGCGGCGATGAGCGTCGTCGCCGTGAGAAAATTGCAGCATGACGGCGATGCGGTCCTGAGGGACTTGATATTCGGTGCCGAACAAGAGGAAGCAAGCGGCGCCAGTGAGCTGGTTGGTATCACCGGGTGAAATCATGTACGCGAAGGAACTGAGAAACTCCAGTGTGAGTTGCTCGTAGATGGGTTGAGGGTTGGTGCAGAGATGCCAAATGTCGGACCTCTGTAGCATCCAAGTTACACCATCCAGAATTCCCAATTCTGTCAAAGAATCTAGGTGAGCATAGCGGGTCGGTTGAAGCGACCGTTGATGGAAAGCTATGTAGTTAGTCCTCTGCCTTTCATCGGCCTCGCCTTCTCGGAAAAGGATATTGCTCAAGTTGGGGTTTTCATGATTTTGTCTAGCCATTTCTTTTCGTGAGAGAGGTTCAGAGGTGGAAAATTAGATAGTTTCTGCGGATGAAGAAGTATGGGAATGCAGAGGTCAATATATAATAGTGAAATGGAAGTTGAAATGGTGGAGGATTAATGGGGAATTCGGAAGGTTGTAGTGGAGTTTAAATGCGTGAAAGTGGGAAATTAGGAGAGTGGAGGTGGAAAGGTTCGTAACCCCTGTTTTGACAGAATTGGGGTTTTGTTTGCGTGACGACCGTCGGGGGTGTGTGACGGTCGTAATACGCGTGACGACCGTCACACCAGCAAATTCTGCAGAATTGCAGAAGTTTGCTTAGGGGGCGTTTTCCACAATGATTTTTATTTTAATGCAATATGAGAGACTAGTTACAAAATAGAAGATAACAGGAAACAAAATTAAGGGAAATACCGGAATGAAATTAAAATAACATTGAATCCAAAAACGAGTTTAATGTAATACAATATCCAAAAAGAAACAATTGCAAAATTAAATAATGGGAAACAACGTGAAATGCAGTAAACTAGACTTAAAAATAAAACTAAAACATCACTCCTTTGGTTTCTTCAAGTTGTTGATCTGCTGAATAACGTCATTAAATTGGTCGCTAACTACGTCCATGTAAGTAACGAAATCCATGTGAAGTTGCGTTAATTCATCTTTTATAGTAGTTATTTCCAGCTTGAAGTCGTCCATAGTTCTCAGAACAGTGTCCAACTTGTCTGTGTCTTGTTCAGGAGTAGGATCAGGAAAGTTATGGTAATTAGGAGGGGTCTCAGGATCTTTCTCCACTTCGGACTCATAATCTTTGTAGTACATATAGTCATGTGCTTCTGATATGTGATCACTGTCGTACATGTAAGCCTGGGGTGTGGAGTGAGGTGATGGAGGTCCCATAGGCTCGTCCAATTCATAAAGCCAATTATTTCGGTTGTGGATACTCGTTAGCTCGTGGTTGGGCAATGTGAAAAGGTGGACAGGTTGATCAGTTATGAGGTATTCGTAGGCTCCTGGTCCTAAGGTACCTAAGATACGTCTGTTGAAGCAGAATTGGATGTCCATTGATATGAGGTTGCCCAAAACGAACGGCTCTGTTCAGGTGATACCTCAGACCAATTTCGTGGGCAATCATGGTGACTAAACCTCCTATTAAGATGGGTGAGTGAGGTTCCTGATTAAGGCGTGTGAATGCCCTCATCATAAAAGGGACAACATTAACAGGGCGGCCTTGTGAAGCATAGAAAAGGATGAACAACTCTTCCTTGGAAACTGTTGTAATGTTTTCCTCCTTCCCAAAGAGGGTATGGGCTAAAATCCTATGAAAATAACGGAATGCTGGATTGTGTATCTCGTTGTTGTGCATGTCATTAGGTTCAGGGTGATAGTTACCTGTGATGGTACCCCAAAATTGTTCTAACTCGAGATCAAAATTCTCTTCAGTATTGGTAAACACAAAAGATCCGCTAGGGAAGCCTAGGAGGTTAGCTAACGACGTACGGTTGTGGGTTTGGTCCATTCTAAAGGTTATCAGCTCTTTGGTGGATCCATAGCCATGTTTGAGTAAGTAGCTTAAGGAGCTAAGGAATTCTAACGTGAGTTCGCGGTAGGTAGCAAATCGGGTCTTTAGAGCAGTTTGCTCCCAGCCTAATTGGTTAAATAGATACTGAATGCTATCCTGGATTCCTAGCTTATCCATGGTGGATCTATCGTAGTACAGAGTCGAAGCAAAGCTTCTCTGAGTCAGTGCCTCAAATCTGGCCTTGTGAGCTAGTCCTCTAAATACAACGGTCGTAACGTCGATGTCAGTCATACTCGGAGGTTAGTCGGATAAAAACGGGAGAAAAGTAGAACGACTTTAAAATCCTGAAAAAGTTGAAATCACATTTACTCATATTAGATTTTTAAGAAGCAAAAGGTGATAAAAGAAAGAAAAATAAAATAAAATAAATAGTAGAAAATAAGAAAATAGAAATGTATGGAAATTATTAGTTAAAAAGAAAACATAGTTTCAATAAATTTAGAAGGGAAAAACGGGAAAAATTGGGTTGCCTCCCAATCAGCGCTGCTTTTAACGTCAAAAGCCTGACGATAGCTTGGCTGCAAGCTATTCGGAAAGCTCGAGCAATTTCATATTGCTCACGTGGTGGTTGTGTACGTTTTGATTATAATGCTTCAAACGCTGTCCGTTTACTATAAACGGTGCGTTGATTTGATTTCTGATTTCAACAGCTCCACTTTTAAGGATTTTGGTTATCTCAAAAGGTCCAGACCATCTAGATTTTAATTTTCCAGAGAAAAGTTTTAATCTTGAGTTGAATAGGAGCACGATGTCTCCCATACTGAATTGTTTCCGGATCGAACGTTTATCATGCCATTTCTTGGTTCTTTCTTTGTAGATGTGGGCATTCTCATATGCGTCCAATCTGAGCTCTTCCAATTCGTGAAGGTTCAAGATTTATTTCTCTCCTGCCGTAGTGTAGTTGAAGTTCAGTGTCTTAATAGTGTAGAAGGCTTTATGCTCTAATTCCACTGGCAGGTGACATGATTTTCCATAAACTAATTTAAATGGTGTGGTACCTATTGGTGTCTTAAAGGCGGTCCTATAAGCCCATAAAGCTTCGTTTAGTTTTGATGACCAATCTTTCCTAGAGGTTGCGACAGTCTTTTCCAAAATTTACTTTATTTCTCTGTTCGAAACCTCCACTTGTCCACTTGTTTGTGGATGATACGGTGTAGCTACGCGGTGTTTGACTCTGTATTTGGAGAGGAGTTTGTCAAAGATTCGTGATATGAAGTGCGAACCACCGTTACTAATGACGAGTCTGGGCACACCGAATCTAGGAAAGATTGTGTTTCTAAAGAGTTTGACGACTACTCGCGTGTCATTTGTTGGAGCGGCAACGACCTCTATCCATTTAGATACATAATCGACAGCGACGAGTATATATTTGTTTCCAAAAGAAGACGGGAAAGGTCACATGAAGTCTATTCCCCAGACGTCAAAGATTTCTACTTCTAAAATTCCTTTCTGAGGCATCTCATCGCGTCGTGAGATGTTGCCAGTGCGTTGGCACCAGTCGCATTTGAGTACAGCGATATGGACATCCTTCCAGAGGCTGGGCCAAAATAGGCTAGATTGTAGAATTTTAGCGCACGTCTTTGAAGTACTAGCATGACCACCATAAGGTGCTGAATGGCATTGGGAAATGATGTCTTCTATTTCTTCCTCTGGGACACAACGACGGTATAAGTTGTCGGCGCCTCGTTTTAAGAGTAGAGGTTCGTCCCAATAGTAATGCTTTAAGTCGTGGAAGAATTTCTTCTTTTGTTGATAAGTTAGGTCTGGTGGAAGCACACCTGCGACCAAGTAATTAACGATGTCGGCAAACCAAGGCAAAGTGGCTTGGGCATAGACAGCTTCCATGGCTTTCTCAAGTTCTGGTTCTTCCGAGGTTGAGTTGGACATATCGCTTTCCAATTTGGCTATTAGACGTTCGTAGGGAAAATCGTCATTGATAGGCACTGATTCTTGTTTAATGCCCTCTATACGGGATAAGTGATCTGCAACTACGTTCTCGGTCCCCTTCTTATCTTTAATTTCTAAGTCGAACTCTTGTAATAATAGGATCCATATCAATAATCTTGGTTTGGCGTCCTTTTTGCTTATTAGGTACCTAATGGCAGCGTGATCTGTGTATATGATTATTTTGGCTCCTACCAAGTAGGAACGAAATTTGTCAAGTGCAAACACAACTGCTAGAAGTTCCTGCTTCGTTGTGGCGTAGTTCATTTGGGCAGGGTCTAAAGTTCTAGTGGCGTAATAGATTGTGTGAAGCTTCTTGTCTTTCCTTTGTCCTAGAACTGCGCCTACAGCATAATCACTCGCATCGCACATGATTTCGAATGGTAGCCGCCAATCTGGAGGCTGCATGATTGGTGCGGTAATGAGCGTTGTCTTTAGAGTTTCGAATGCTTCTAAGCATTCTTTGTCGAAAACGAACTCGACATCTTTCATTAACAAACCTGTCAGAGGTTTTGTGATTTTCAAAAAATCCTTTATGAATCTTCGGTAGAATCCAGCGTGTCCTAAAAAGCTTCATATTTCTCGTACGGTTTTCGGAGGTTGAAGATCCTTTATGATCTCTATTTTAGCTTTGTCAACTTCAATCCCTTTTTCGGATATGACGTGTCCTAAAACGATGCTTTGTCGAACCATGAAATGACATTTCTCCCAATTGAGAACAAGGTTCACTTTAGCGCATCTTTTGAGTACCATTTCTAAATTTGACAGGCAGCTTTCAAAGCTTTGTCTGCATACAGAGAAGTCATCCATGAACACTTCCATGATGTCATCTATGAAATCCGCAAAGATTGCCATCATGCATCTTTGGAAGGTTGCTGGAGCATTGCATAGTCCGAACGGCATTCGGCGATAAGCAAAAGTGCCATAAGGACAGGTGAATGTTTTCTTTTCTTAGTCATCAGGGTGAATAGGAATTTGAAAGAATCCCGAATAACCATCCAGATAGCAGAAATACGAATGTTTCGCTAGTCTTTCCAACATCTGGTCTATGAAAGGTAAAGGGAAATGATCTTTCTGAGTCGCCTTATTCAGTTTTCTGTAATCGATACACATCCTGCTTTCAGTCACAACTCTTTGGGTTATCGATTCACCTTTTGCATTTTTCACTACAGTAACACCTCCTTTCTTTGGCACTACGTGTACTGGGCTGACCCATTGGCTGTCGGAGATCGGGTATATGATTCCTGCGTCTAGTAACTTTTTCACCTCGTCTTTGACTACAGTGCTTAGGATCGGGTTTATCCTTCTCTGATGTTCTCTTGAAGTTTTGCAGTCTTCCTCTAGCATGATACGGTGCATACAGATGGAAGGACTTATGCCTTTTAGATCGCTTATATTATAGCCTAACGCAGTTGGGTATTTCCTTAGGACTTCTAGTAATTGCTCAGTTTCAGACTGTCCTAAATTTGCATTGACTATTACTGGTCTTTTGAGTTCTGTATCTAAGAATTTGTACCTGAGGGTTTTAGGTAGTTCTTTAAGTTCTAAAGCTGGGTTTTTTGGACCTGACATGTGATTTGGAGTTAGTGCTAAGATCTCGCTCAGACTATCATCTTTGTATGGTGCACGCCAGTCGTCTTCTTCATGAATAGCGGAGATTTGGATCTTCATGATTTCAGAATATGTAATTTCTTCCTTCTCTAATTCTCGTATGCATTCATCAATGACATCTACTATATAGCATGTGTCATCTATAGCTGGTGCCTTCAAGAACTTAGTAAGGATGAACTCTATCTTTTCTTCTCCTACTTCTAATGTTAGCCTTCCTTTCTTTACGTCTATGATAGCTCCGACTGTTGCTAGGAACGGTCTTCCTAGGATAATTGGGGTAACAGAGTCCTCTTTGATGTCCATGATTATGAAGTCGGTTGGGATATAGAATTGGCCTATGCGTACTGGAACGTTTTCCAGCACACTGACAGGATATTTGACTGATCGGTCAGCCAATTGCATGGACATTTTAGTTGGTCTTAGTTCTCCCATATTCATATTTTTGCTTATAGATAAAGGCATGACACTTATATTGGCTCCTAGATCGCATAGAGCTTTGTCTATAACGAACTTTCCTATGACGCAAGGTATGGAGAAACTACCTGGGTCTTTTAGTTTAGGAGGCATGTTGTTTTGAATGATTGCACTACATTCGGCAGTAAGTGTGACTATTTCGTTATCCTCGATTTTCCTTTTGTTAGACAAGATTTCTGTAAGAAACTTAGCGTATGACGGCATTTGAGTTATCGCTTCTGTGAAAGGAATAGTGATATTTAGTTGTTTCAGAAGTTCAACGAATTTCTTAAATTGTCCTGAAGTTTTGGAATTTATGAATCTTTGAGGATAAGGGATAGGTGGTTTATATGGCGCTGGAGGCACATACGAGTTTTCATCTTTGGCGGCCTTTTGCTCGTCACATTCCTTCTTTTCAGACTCCTTTTCTGTTGGTTTATCAGATTTCTGATGCATGACTAGATCTTCATTCCTAGGATCTGCTGGGCCTTCCAATTCTTTTCCACTTCTCAATATGACAGCGTTTGCATGACCTTTCGGATTAGGTTCTGGCTGACCTGGAAATGTCCCAGCTGGTGCGGCTGCAGAGGCTTGTTGTTGAGCCACTTGTGATATCTGCGTTTCGAGCATTTTATTGTGGGTGGCTAAAGCATCTAATTTTCCGGTCAGCTGTTTAATTTGATCGCTAGTGTGTATGTTTTGATTCAGGAATTCTTTATTTGTTTGAGCTTGAGTAGCTATGAATTTTTCCATCATCACTTCGAGATTTGATTTCCTAGGGGCAGTCTGGGCAGCAGCGGCTGGTTTCTGATATCCTGGCGGAGCAGCTGGTT
This sequence comes from Lathyrus sativus, assembly GCA_963859935.3. Lineage (NCBI taxonomy): Eukaryota > Viridiplantae > Streptophyta > Magnoliopsida > Fabales > Fabaceae > Lathyrus > Lathyrus sativus. The sequence goes on from CAWUDS030000001.1 coordinate 24,719,114, forward strand.
CTTGCAAGGCATTATCGTTCTTGTAGGAAAAGTTTGGGTGGTTCCTCCATCCTGGGTTGTAAGTATTTGCGTAAGGATTTCCTTGAGCGTAGTTTACTTGGTCTGGTGGAATTCCTGCCAATAATGGGCACTCGGGCGCATTATGAGTGGCGATTCCAGATAACTCACAATTCGGCGTTACAGCAGCTGCGGTTGCAGTTGGGGTAACGGTCAGACTGTCATTTTCTGCGCTAGAGCATCTACCTTAGCGTTGAACTTTTCAAGACTGCTGATCTCGTACATCCCACCTTTCGCTGCGGGTTTCTCTGCTGGAGTTCTTTCACCTCCCCATTGGCAGTGGTTCTGAGACATGTTTTCGATAAGTTGATAGGCTTCGTCGTATGGCTTATCCATAAGTGCACCGCCTGCGGCGGCATCTACCGTTAATCTGGTGTTATATAGAAGCTCATTGTAGAAAGTATGGATCGTTACCCAGTCTTCTAAACCGTGGTGAGGACATGCTCTCATCATATCCTTGAACCTTTCCCACGCTTCGTAGAGAGATTTAGTATCTTTTTGTCGAAATCCGTTGATTTGAGCTCTAAGCATAACAGTTTTGCTTGGCGGAAAATATCTTGCTAAGAAAACGTTCTTCAACTGTTCCCACGTCGTAACGGAGTTGGATGGTAAGGATTGTAACCAAGTCCAAGCTCTATCTCTAAGAGAGAAAGGAAAGAGACGAAGTTTTATTGCATTTGGAGTTACTCCATTTGCCTTCACTGTGTCTGCGTATTGCACAAACTTCGTTAAGTGTTCATTCGGATCCTCAGTTGCATTTCCTGAGAATTGATGTTGTTGTACAGCTGACAACAATGACGGTTTCAGTTCGAAATCGTTCTGATTGATAGCTGGGGCAACAATGCTACTTCGAGGCTCCAGCTGAGATGGGGTAGCGTAGTCCTTCAGCGGTTTGTTCTGAGGTCCTTCAGCCATCTTTGATTCTTCAACAGGAGGATGAGCTAGAAGATCTGGAATATTGTGTTTTCGTTGATATTCGAGGATCCGCCTTCTTAAATGTAAGAAGCGCTCTAGTTCGGAGATTGTAGGTTGTAAGATGTCGTCTTGTGAGCGAGTACTTGGCATACAACCGAAGAACGAGTAGAGGGAGAGAGAATAGTTAACCTAGTATATACTGTGTAACAAACGATTACACTATTGACTAAACGGGTCCCCGACAACAGCGCCAAAAACTTGATCGCGACTTTCTATGTCTAACTGAACTATGCAAGTGCACAGTCTATCGCGTAGTAATAAAAGATATGGATCACACAGGGACTCGTAATCAAGCTAGTATTTTCGGGTGTTATTATGTTTAGCTAGGTTGGTATGGTTTTAGGGGAATAAAAGCAAAATAAGTGAGTAAACTATAGGGGAACTAAAGCGTTACTTAAGGTATAAATGCTTAAATGGTATGCAATATGTTGGTTCTTCAAGGATTCGACAAGTTACCGGTGTTTCGGGTGTTTTCAAAAATAGTTTAAGAAGAAAATGACGGTTTAAAGACTTTTGTCTCACGATGGTTATTGACGCTAGTCGCAACTCTAAGGCGAAACGTATGATGTCGCTATCCCGTTCGCGGTTAAAATTACATTTTGAAAACCATTAAGCTCTAATCCTTTTTAAAGCATTGTCGTTGTTTTTAAAACGAATGCTTAGTTTTTACTATCTGGACCTAACCTCAGCTGTCGCTTGTTGGTTCGTACCTTTATGAATTTCCCACTGTCGTGGCAAAACTGCTTTTAAATAAGTTCTCGTTGTCGCGACGAACATTTATTTTAGAAAAATCGATTTAAAAATTGAAGCCATAAATAAGTTTGAAAAGGAAAGTATACACCGGTTAATTATCGAATCCCATCTGACTACTTATTACATATCGATTACTTAAATTTAGCCAGACATAGAATATAAATTAAGAACACGTAAACAATGGCAGAAAATATAAATATGCATTATAATGGGAAATAGAAATCAATTAACGATTAAAATGAGAACCTGCAAATAATTCGATTGGCTTTTGGGAAATCCTCCAAAATGACGGCAGGATTTAGTCTTTGTGCCAATTACTCGTACAGAATAGAATTTGGAAAGTAAAACAACAATTGTAAGGAAAGAAAGAAAAAGGAAACAATAAACGATAAGAAATTCTGGAACTCAAAAATTGCTCTGGAAATAAATTGGCAGCACTTCGTGTCTTCAATGCGGCTCCCCTTTTTTGGTACCAGCTCCCTCCTTTTATAGATGGAATTTCCAACGGTTAATTGCCTCAGGAAGTGAGATTGATCTCAGAAAATGTAGGAGTTAGTGGTCCACTCCTTTTGGTATTTGAAAGCACTCACAGCACGTGCAACATTTCTGCATTTTTTAAAGCATGACGGTCGTCATAGATGTGTGACGGTCGTAACACGTATGACAGTCGTCATGGGCTTGTGACGGTCATCACATCAGCAGAATTCATTTTTACTGTTTTTGGCCTGTTTTTCATCTGGTTTTCATCTGTAATTTCTTGTTTTCTTCATCTTGCTCCATTTGAGCATGAACTTTGAATACCTGCAAAATACTGGACAAATAATGTGGAAATACCCGAAATCGGAGTGAAACCGGTCACTGATTAGTAAAAATGTATGTCATTATATATATACGATTTTGCGTTATCACACACACACACACACAACGTACACACACACGCGCGCGCACGCGAAAACACACGCACACACACAGGTACAGGCATGCACACACACACACACAGAAACACGCACAGGCGCAGATACGTGCACACGCACGCAAACGCATGCACACGCGCACAAAGGTGCACACGCACACACACACACACACACAATGGCACACACACGCACACAAGCACACTCACGCGCACACACGCACACACGCGCACACACATACACACACAATAGAACACACACACACACGTACACACACACACGTACACAAACATATACACACGCACACACACACAAACACGCACGCATACACGCACGCACACACACACACACACATGCACGCACGACACACTCACAGGCACAAACACGCGCACAAGCATACACACACACGCACGCACAGGGAACACACAGGCACACACACGCGTACACACACACACCTACAGGCGCACACACACACACACACGCGCACACACACACACACACCCATAAGCGCACACAAACACACACACACACACATGCACAGGCACACACGTGCACAGGCACACATAGGCACCCACACGCGCACACGCAAGCATGCACATCACATACACATGCACACATACACACACACACACACTCACACACACATACACACACACATGCACGCGCACACACACCCACAGGTACACACACGCAAATGCACGCACATGCGCACACACGCTCACACCCATGCACTCACGCACACGCATGCACAAGCGCAAATAGGCGTACATGCACACACACACACACACACACACGCACAGGCGCAAACATGCACACACATAGACACACACACGCGGGCGAGTGCGCGCACGGACAAGCGCACACACGCGCCCACACACACACACACACAGGTACACACGTACACACGCACACACATGCACAGGTGCACGCACGCGTACACGCACTCACACGCCCACACGCACACGTGCGCATACACACACGCGCACATACACCCACACGCACACACAGGCACACACACGCGCACACGCGTACACGCACACACGTACGCACGTACACACAAAGCACATACAGGCACTCACACACACACACGGAGGCACACACACACACACACACGCACACGCACTCGCACACACACACTCACACACACACACACGCACGCACGCACACCAGCACGCACACACACAGACTCACACGCATGCACATACACACACACACACACACAGTGCACACACAGGCACACACACACACACGTATGCACGCACGCAAAGCGTGCGCACGCACACACACACACACGCACAGGGCACACACAGACACACACACACGCGCGGACACACGCACACACACACACAGACACACACACACACGCACGCATACACACACACGCACATACACTCACACACACACGCACGACACGCACAAAAGCACACACACGCGCACATAGATACACGCACACACACACACGCACAGGGCACACACAGACACACACACACGCGCGGACACACGCACACACACACACAGACACACACACACACGCACGCATACACATACACGCACATACACTCACACACACACGCACGACACGCACAAAAGCACACACACGCGCACATAGATACACGCACACACACATGCACAACGCACACACGGGCACACACACAGGCACACACACACACACACTCACGCACACACAGGCACACACAGTCACACACACACGCACACGTACACACATACACACACGCACGCACACCCACACACACACGCACACACACACACACACACACAATGCACACACAGGGACACACACGCACACACGCGCACACGCACGTACGACGCACGCACAAGCACACACACACGCACAACACACACACAGGCACACGCACGCGCACACACACCAACACACACACACACGCCCACAACTCACACACACAGACACACACACGCACACACACACACACACAAACACACGCTCAGCGCATGCACACACACACTTTCACACACACAAACACACACACACAAACATGCACACACACACACAGCGCACACATAGACACACATACACAAACACAAGCGCGCGCACACACACACAGGCGCAGACACGCACACAAAGGCACGCACACACACACAATGGCACACACACGCACATACACACATACAAGCGCACACACACACACGCGCGCACGCAGGCACACAAGCATGCACGCACACACACACACACACACAAACGCATGCACACACACACACATACACACATACATGCACACACGCGCACACACGCACGCTCGCACGCATACACTCACACACACGCACGCACACACGCACGCACACACGCACACACGGCGTATGCCCAGGAACCCACACACATACACGCACACACAGGCACACACACACACACATACACACGCACACACACACACACACACACACACGCACGCACGCATATCACACGCACAGGCACACACGCACACGCACACACACACGCGCACTCGCACGCACAGCGCACACATAGGCACACATACACGCACATGCAAGCACGCACAGCACACCCACAGACACACACACGCGCACACACACACACGCACACACGCACACACACACACACGCACAACGCACACACAGTCACACACACGAGCACACACACACACACGCGCGCAAACGCACAAATGCACGCACAAGGCACACACAGACACACAAACACGCACACGCATGTACAACACACTCAAAGGCACCCACACGCGCACACACACACACACAAACACACACAGACACACACAGGAATGCACAACGCACACACAGACACACACAGGCACACACGCACACACACGCACACACACAGGCACACACAGGAACACACATACGTGCGCGCACACACATACACATACAAGCGCGCACACGCATGCATAGGCGCACACACGCACACATAGGCGCACACACCTGCACGCACACGCACACACACACACACACTTACACACACACGCGCGTACAAGCACACACACGTGCAAACACACACAAACACACACATACACACGCGCACACACACACACAGGCACGCACGCACAGGGCAAACACAGGCACACACACGCGCGCGCACACGCTCACACAACGCGCATACACACACAGACGCATACACGCGCACACGCACACACAACGCACACATAGGCACCCTCACGCGCAAACGCAAGCACGCACAGCGCACACACAGGGACACACACACGCACACATAAACACACGCGCATGCACGCAGCCACGCATGCACACACACACACACACGCAAGCCCACACGCATGCACACACGCTGCACACACAGGCACACACTCGTGCACACGCATACACGCACACAAGCATGCACAATGCACACACATGTGCACGCACACACACACACACAAACGCACACGCACGCACAGGCGCACAAACGTACACACCCATGCAGTCGCACACACGCACGTACAGGCGCACAAGCACGCACACACGCACACACACTCGCACACACACACACACTCATAACACACGCACACACACACACATGAAATGACATACACGTGCGAGCACGCACAGGCGCTCTCACACACACACAGGCACACAAGCACACACACGCACACGCATGCAATGGCGAACGCACCTGCACACGTACATGCACGCACGCGCACACACACACACACATAGACAGACACACACAAGCGCGCGCGCACTCGCTCCCACAGGCACACGCAGACACACGCACGCACAGGCGCACACAGGCGCAGAAGCATGCAAACACACACACACACACACACCACACACACTCGCGCGCACACGCACACACACACACACACAGGCGCACACGCGCACACACACACAGGAACACACAAACACATGCGCGCGCGAGTTCCCGCACACACACACACAGGTACACACACACGCACACGCATGCAATGGCGCACGCACCTGCACACACACTGACACACGCACACGTACGCACGCGCATACATACACACACACACGCACGCACATACACCCATACACATACACACTTACACACCCACACACACACGTACGCACGCACGCTCGCACGCACGCACGTACACACAAGTACACACAGGCACACACACGCGCACACGCATACACGCACACACGCACGCACAACGCACATACAGGCGCACACACACACAGAGGCATACACACACACACACGCATACACACGCGCACACACACACTCACACACACACACACGCACGCACGCACGCCCGCACATACGCACACAGACACACACACATACACACACACACACACACACACATGACGCACACACAGGCACACGCACGCACGCACAGTGCACACACAGGCTCACACACACACACACACGTGACTCACACAGGCACACACACGCACACCCATACACGCACACACGCACACACAACGCACACATAGGTACCCACACTCGCACACGCAAGCACGGACATCGTACACACAGGCACACACACACGCACACGCACACGCACAGATAAAAACACACACAGGCACGCACGCACACACCACACACACACACACACACAAGCCCACACGCACGCATGCACGATGCACACACAGGCACACATTCGTGCACACGCATACACGCACGCACAATGCACACACACACGCACACACAAACGCACACGCACAGGCGCACAAACGTACACACCCATGCAGTCACAAACACGCACGTACAGGCGCACAAGCACGCACGCACGCACACACACACTCACACACACATACGCACAAGCACACACACGCGTACACACATACAGGAAATGACACACGCGCGCGAGCAAGCAAAGGCGCACACACGCGCACACACACACGCACGCACACATGCACACACACACACACACACACACATGCAATGGCGCACGCACCTGCACACGCAGTGACACACGTACACGCACGCACGCGCATACACACACACGCAGGCGCACACACACACACACACACGTACGCACGCACGCACATACACACGCACGAACACACAGGCACACACACGCGCACACGCATACACACGCACACGCAAGCACAGCGCACATACAGGCGCACACACACACACGGAGGCATACACACACACACGCACACACGCATACACACACGCACACACGCACACACACACATACACACGCACGCACGTCCGCACGTACGTACGCACACAGACACACACGGACATACACACGCACACACGGTGCACACACAGGCACACACACGCACGCACAGTGCACACACAGGCACACACACACACACACACAGAAACACACGTGTAGCGCGTGGATACACACGCACGCACGTACAGCGTGCACACACACATAGACACACACACGCACACGCACGCACGCACAGGCCAAACACAGGCATACACGCGCGCACGCTCACACAACGCGCATACGCACACGCAGGCATACGCATGCACAGTGCACACACACACACACGCGCGCGCGGACACACGCCCACACACGGACGCGCGGCGCGCACACACACACAGAGAGAGGCGCAGAAACACGCACACGCACGCAAATGCATGTACACGCGCATAAAGGCGCACACGCACACAGACACACACAATGGCACACACGCACAGACGCGCGCACACACGCACATACGCACACACGCATACTTGCGCAAACACACACACACACGCGCTCGCACACTTGCACGTACGCACACACACAGACACATGCACGCACGACACACTCACAGGCACAAACACGCGCACACGCATACATGCACGCACAGAGCACACACAGGCACACACACACACACAGGCACACACACAAACACACGCACACGCATGCACAGGGCACACACAGACACACACACGCGTACACACCCACACCCACACACACACACACACGCATAGGCACACACGCGCACACGCATACACGCGCACACGCACGCACAACGCACACATACGCACCCACACGCAAGCACGCAAGCACGCACGACACACACACAAGCACACACACACACACACGCACGCGTATACACGCACACACACGCAGGCGCGCACACACACACACACACATGTACGCACGCATGCACATACACACACACACGAACACACAGGCACACACACGCGCACACGCATACACGCGCACACGCACGCACAACGCACATACAGGCGCGCACACACACACACGGAGGCATACACACACACACACACGCATACGCACGTGCACACACGCTCACACACTCACACACACACATACACACGCAGGCACGCACGCACGCCCGCACGTACGTACGCACACAGACACACACGCACACACACGCACGCACAGTGCACACACAGGCACACACACACAAAGAAACACACGCGCGGGCGCGGATACACACGCACACGCACGCACGCACAGCGCGTACACACACATAGACACACACACGCACACGCACGCACGCACAGGCCAAACACAGGCACACACGTGCGCACGCTCACACAGCGCGCATACACACACACACACACGCATACGCATGCACAGTGCACACACACACACACAACGCACACACACACACACGCACATACACACGCACGAACGCACAGCGCACACACACACACACACAGAGGCGCAGAAACGCGCACACGCACGCAAATGCATGCAGACGCGCATAAAGGCGCACACGCACACAGACACACACAATGGCACACACACGCACACACGCACACACAGGCACACACACACAAACACACGCACACGCATGCACGCACGCACAGGGCACACACAGGCATACACACGCGTACACACCCACACCCACAGGCACACACACACACACACACACGCACGCATAGGCACACACGCGCACACGCATACACGCGCACACATAAGCACCCACACGCGCACACGCAAGCACACACACGCACACACACGCACACGCACACGCACACGTACATATAAACACACACGCAGGCACACACGCATGCACGCACACCCACACGCACGCACGCACGGTGCACACACTGGCACACACTCGTGCACACGCATACACGCACACACGCACGCACAATGCACACACATGTGCGCGCACACACACACAAACACACGCGCACGCACAGGCGCACAAACGCACACACCCATGCAGTCACACATACGCACGCACAGGCGCACAAGCATGCACGCATGCACACACACTCGCACACACACACACTCACACACACACACAAGCACACAGACGCGCACACACACACAGGAAATGACACACGCGCGCGAGCACGCACAGGCACACACACACACACACACACACACACACACACACGCACGCGCAGGAGCACACACGCGCCCACGTCCACTTGCATACACACACACACAAACACACACACGTACGCACACACACGCACAAACACATACACACTTACACATACGCATGCACGTACGCACGCACGCACATATACACACACACGCACTCACAGGCACACACACACGCACACGTACACACAGGCACACACACACACATACACACACAGAGGCACACACACACACGCGCGCGCGTGCGCACACACACGGAGGCATACACACACACACACACGCATACGCACGTGCACACACGCTCACACACTCACACACACATACACACGCAGGCACGCACGCACGCCCGCACGTAGGTACGCACACAGACACACACGCACATACACACACAGACGGCGCACACACAGGCACACACACGCACGCACAGTGCACACACAGGCACACACACACAAAGAAACACACGCGCGGGCGCGGACACACATACACACGCACGCACGCACAACGCGCACCCACACATAGACACACACACGCACACGCACGCACGCACAGCGCGCACACACACATAGACACACACACGCACACGCATGCACGCACAGGCCAAACACAGGCACACACGCGCGCACGCTCACACAGCGCGCATACACACACACACACGCATACGCATGCACAGTGCACACACACACACACACAACGCACACACACACACACACGCACATACACACGCACGAACGCACGACGCACACACACACACACAGAGGCGCAGAAACGCGCACACGCACGCAAATGCATGCAGACGTACCCACACGCACACACAGGCACACACACACACACACGCACACGCACACGTACATATAAACACACACGCAGGCACACACGCACGCACGCACACGCACACACACGCAAGCACACCCACACGCACGCACTCACCGTGCACACACTGGCACACACTCGTGCACACGCATACACGCACACACGCACGCACAATGCACACACATGTGCGCGCACACACACACGAACACACGCGCACACACAGGCGCACAAACGCACACACCCATGCAGTCACACATACGCACGCACAGGCGCACAGGCATGCACGCATGCACACACACTCGCACACACACACACAAGCACACAGACACGCACACACACACAGGAAATGACACACGCGCGCGAGCACGCCCAGGCGCCCACACGCGCCACACGCACAGGCACACACACACACACACACACACACGCAGGAGCACACACGCGCCCACGTCCACTTGCATACACATACACACAAACACACACACGCACGCACACACACGCACACACACATACACACTTACACATACACATGCACATACGCACGCACGCACATATACACACACACACGCACACACAGGCACACGCACACGCACACGTACACACAGGCACACACACACACATACACACACAGAGGCACACACACACACACGCGCGCGTGCGCACACGCTCACACGCATGCACGACGCGCATACACACACGCACACGCAGGCATAGCGCACACACAAACACGCGCGCGCACGCACACACGCACGCATAGTGCACACACAGGAACACACACGCACACACACCTACACACACAGGCACATACACACACACATGCACGCGCGCACACACATCCACATAATGGCACACACACACAAACACACGCGCGCAAGCACACGCCCACACACACAGGCACACACGCACACACGCGCACACACGCACACACATAGGCACACGCACACACACACACACACGCACACACAAACAGACGCAAGCACACACGCATGCACGCACACACAAACACACGCAAGCACACACGCACGCTCACATACACACAGGCACACACACACACACGCATACACACACACACAGGCACGCACGCACACGCGCACATGCACGCATCACGCACACACAGGTACACACACGCGCACACACACACCAAACACACACACACAGCCACACACAGGCACACACACACGCGCACACACATGCACGCACACACATACACACGCGCACGCATGCACACACACACACACAGGCACACACGAAAACACGCGCGCGCGCACGCACACACACGCACGCTCACGCACAATCGCATACACGCACACACTTACGCACACCCATGCGCAGGCGCACTCAGGCGTACACACACGCACGCACGCATACACACCCACACACACGCACGCACAGGCACACACACACGCGCACACACACACATACACAGGACCAAACACACGCGTGCGCACGTACACGCAGCCGCATACACACACGCGCACTCACACACTCACAGGCCCACACACGTGCACACGCATTTACACGCGCACACGCTCACACGCATGCGCATACACACACTCACACACGCATACACACACATACACACACACACGCATGCACGCAAATACACACATACGACGCACACACAGGAACATACACGCTCACACGCATACACGCACACACACACACAGCGCATACACATGCACACACAATCACACACACACACACAGGCACACACAGTTTCACACACATCCGCACACGCGCACACACATACACACATGCACACACAATCACATACACACACACAAGCACACGCAGTCTCACACACACGCGCACACACGCGCACGCACACACACACATAGCGCACACACAGGCGCACACACGCGCACACGCACGCACAACGCCCACACAGGCACACACACGCACACGCGCACACACGCACACACACACAAACACACACATACACACACATACACACACACATATAGCACACACACACAAATACACACATACATACAGACACACACACGCACACACACACACACGCTCAGTGCATACACATACACAATCGCGCACATACACACACACACACACAAACACACGCACACAAACACGCACACCCACACAAACACACGCATTTTCACACACACACACACAGGCACACACACACACAGAGGCACGCACGCACGCACAGCGCAGGCACACGCGCAAATGCACGCACAACGCTCACACAGGCACGCTCACACGCACCGCGCACACACAGGTACACACACGCGCACACACACCAAACACACACACACACACACACACACACACCAAACACACACACACACAGTGCACACAAAGGCACACACACGTGCACACGCATGCACGCACACACATACACACACACAGGCACACACAAACACACACGTGCGCACATGCACACACGCACACACGTGCACACATGCACACACGCACACACGCACGAACATTCACAATCTCACACACACGCAGGCGCACTTAGGCGCACACACACGCACGCATACACGCACACACACACACACACACACACACACACACACACACACGCGCACAGGCACACACACACGCGCGCGCACAAACACACACGCACGACCACAAATACACACGCGTGAGCGTACGCGCAGGCGCTCACACGCGCACACTCACACAGACACACACACACATACACAAGCACGCACAGGAGCACACACGCGCACACGCTCGCACGCACGCGCATACTCACACTCACACACGCACGCGCACACACACACACACGCACGAACATACACACACACGCACACATGATGCACACACAGGCACATACACGCGCACACGCATACACCTACACACACACATAGCACACACATAGGCACACACACACAGGCACACACGCACACACGCACACACAGGCACACACAGGCACACACACACACACACGCACACACACACACACACACCTTCACACACACAACGCACGCACACACGCGCACACGCACGCACAACGCCCGCACAGGCACACACACGCGCACACGCACACACATTGCACACACAGGCACACGAACGCGCGCACACACACGCACACACCCACACAAACACACATACACAAACATGCACACACACACACACATAGACACACACACACACACGCGCGCGCGCGCTCACAGACATATACACACACACATACACTCTCACGCACACGCAGATACTCACACACACGCGCACACACACACACACACGCACACACAATGCACACACACGCGCACACACATACACAGGCACACACACTCACACACACACACACAGGCTCACACACGCGCCCATGCACACACACGCATGCACACACGCACACAGGCGCCCGCACACACACACGCACACACACACACACACGGCGTACACACACGCACACACGCACATAACGCACACACGGGCACACACACACACACACAGACACACACACACAGGCACACACACAGGTGCACACAGTCACACACACACACGCACACACACACACACACACCCACACGCACACACACAGCGCACACACACACGCGCACACGCATGCATAACGCCCACACAGGCACACACACGCGCACACGCACGCACAATGCACACACAGGCACACACACACACAAGCACACACACACGCACAGGCCCACACACTCGCACACGCATTTACACGCGCACAGGCTCACACACACTCGCATACACATACTCACACACTCACGCACGCACACACACACACACACACATACACGCACGCACATACACACGTACACACACGCACGACGCACACACAGGCACATACATGCGCACACGCACACACAAACAGCGCACAGACAGGCACACACACACACACACAGGCACACACAATCACACGCGCGCACACACGCACACGCACACGCACACCCACACGCACCCATACACACACACACACACACACACACAAATAAACACACATACACACATACACACACGCACACACATACACACACACACACATAGCGCACACACACACAAACACACACATACACATACAGACGCACACGCTCACACACACACGCTCAGGGAGCACACACACACACCCGCGCACACACACACACACACCCACAAACACGCACACCCACACAAACACACGCACGCACAAACGCACGCACACACACACATGCACACACACACACACACAGGCACGCACGCATGCACGCACACACAACACACATACACGCGCAAATGCATGCACAACGCTCACACAGGCACGCACACGTGCACATGCTCGCACCGTGCACACGCAGTTACACACACGCACACACACAGACCAACCACACACACACACACGCACACACATACCAAACACACACACAGCCACACACAGTGCACACACAGGCACACATGCATGCACGCACACACAGACACACACACGCGCACACAAGCCCACATAAACACACACGTGCGCACACGCACGCACATGCATAATCGCACACACGCGCACACGCACGCGTAGGCGCACTCAGGCGCACACACACGCACGCGTACACACACACACACACACGCATGCACGCACAGGAACACACACACGCGCGCGCACACACACACACACACATGACCACAAAAACACACGCGCGTGCGCGTACGCGCAAGCGCCCACACGCGCACAGAGGCACACATGCACACACACACACACAAGCACGCACAGGCGCACACACGCGCACACGCTCGCACGCACGCGTATACCCACACTCACACACACACGCATGCACACACACACGCACGCACGCACATACACACACACACACGCACGGTGCACACACACACACACACAAAGACACACAACGTACACACAGGCACACACACGCGCACACGCATACACGCGCACACGCACGCACAACGCCGACACAGGCACACACACGCGCACACTCACGCACATCGCACACACAGGAACACGCACGCGCACACGCACACAAACACACACACAAACATACACACAGACACACACGCACATACACACACGCATAGCGTGCACACACACAAACACCCAGAAACATAAAGAGACACACGCGCACACACACACCCGCGCACACACCCACACAAACACACACACACAAACATGCACACACACACACACGCATACACGCACAACGCACACATAGACCCACACAGACACACACAAACATGCACACACACACACGCGCGCACACACATACACGCAAGCGCTCACAAAAATATATGCACACACATACACTCTCACGCACACGTGCACACACACGCACATACACACACACGCACACACGCACCCACGCACAATGCACACACAGGCACACACGCGCACACACATACACAGGCACACATACACAGGCGCACACAACCGCCCACGCACGCACATGCACGTACACGCGTACACAGTCGCCAACGCACACACGCACGCACATACACACACACAAGCACGACGCACACACACGCACATACACGCGCACACGCATACACGCACAAACACACAACGCGCACACAGGCACACACACATAGGCACACACACACGCACACACATACAGCCACACAATGCCACACGCGCGCGCGCACACACACACACACACACAAACAGCGCACGCACATGCACACACGCGCACACACACACTCACACACGCACGCATAATGCCCACACAGGCACACACACAGACACACACATACACACGCACACACGCACACACACACGCACACGCACGCACAGGCCCTCACACGCGCACACACATTTACACGCTCACACGCATGCGCATACACACACTCACACTAGCACGCACGCGCGCGCACACACACACACACACACACACACACACACACACACACACACACGCATACACACGCACACACGCACACGGTGCACACACAGGCACATACACGCGCACACGCATACCCGCACACACACACAGCGCACACACAGGCGCACACACACACACACACAGGCACACACACACGTGAGCACACACAACGCCCACACAGGCACACACACGCGCGTACACGCGCACGCGCACACACAAACACACACACACAGAGACACACGCACACACACACACAAACACACACACACACACACACACACACACACACACACACAGAGACACACGCACACACACACACATAGCGCACACACACAAACACATACATACATACAGACACACACACACACACACGCTTAGCGCACACACGCACACACGCACACACAAACACACGCACACAAACACGCACACCCACACAAACACACGCACACACACACGCACGCTTTCACACACACACACACACACACACACACACACACACATACATGCACGCACGCACACACAGCGCACACACACGCGCAAATGCACGTACAACGCTCACACAGGCACACACACGCACACATGCACGCACCGCGCACACACAGGTACATACACGCGCACACACACACCAAACACACACACACACACGCACACGCACACACACACAGCCACACACAGCGCACACACAGGCACACACACGCGCACACGCATGCACGCACACACAGACACACACACACACGCACACGCACACACACACAGCCACACACAGCGCACACACAGGCACACACACGCGCACACGCATGCACGCATACACAGACACGCACACGCTCACACAGGCACACACAAACACACACGTGTGCACAAGCACACACGCAGGTACACGTACAATCGCACACACGCGCACACGCACGCACTCACGCACACGCACGCATAGGCGCACTCAGGCGCACGCACACGCATGCATACACACACGCAAACACCCACACACACCCACACACACACAAGCACGCACGCACAGGCACACACAGGCGCACACGCACACACGCGCACACGCACGCATAACTCCCACACAGGCACACACACGCGCACACGCACGCATAGTGCACACACAGGCACACACATACACACACACGCACGCACAGGCCCGCACACGCATTACACGCGCACACGCTCACACTCGCACACGCTCACACGCACGCGCATATACACAGTCACACACGCATGCACACACACATACACACACGCACGCACACACACGCACGGAGCACACACAGGCACATACACGCGCACACGCATACACGCGCACACGCATACACGCACACACACACACACACACACACACACAGCGCACACATAAGCACACACACACACACACACGCACAGACACGCGCGCGCGCACAAATACACGCAAGCGCTCACAGACATATACACACACATACACTCTCACGCACATACTCACACACACGCGCACACGCGCATACGCACCCACGCACAATGCACACACGCGCACAAACATACACAGGCACACACACACACACAGGCGCACACACGCGCCCACGCACGCACACGCGTACACAGGCGCCAACGCACACACGCACGCACATACACACACACAAGCACGGCACACACACACACATTCATACACGCGTACACGCATACACGCACAAACACACAACGCACACACAGGCACACACACACATACACGCACGCACACACAGGCACACACAATCACACACACGCACACACACACACACACCCCTACACACACACAACGCACACACAGACACACATGCGCACACGCACACACGCACGCATAACGCCCACACAGGCACACACACACACACATACATACACGCGCGCGCGCACACGCATTTACACGCTCAGACGCACGCGCATACAAACACTCACACACGCACGCACGCACACATACGCACGCACACACACGCACGACGCACACACAGGCACATACACCCGCACACGGATACCCGCACACACACACAGCGCACACACAGGCACACACACACACACACACAGGCACACACAGGCACATACACGCGCACACGCATACCCGCACACACACACAGCGCACACACAGGCACACACACACACACACAGGCACACACAGTCACACACACACACACGTGAGCACACCCAACGCCCACACAGGCACACACACGCGCGCACACGCAGACGCACACACACACAAACACATACACACACACACACGCACACACACATACACACAGACACACACACACACACACACACACATAGCACACACACACAAACACACACATACATACAGACACACACGGGCACACACAATCACACACACGCACACACACACACACACCCCTACACACACACAACGCACACACAGACACACACACGCGCACACGCACACACGCACGCATAACGCCCACACAGGCACACACACACACACATACACGCGCGCACACGCATTTACACGCTCAGACGCACGCGCATACAAACACTCACACACGCACGCACGCACACATACACACGCACACACACGCACGACGCACACACAGGCACATACACCCGCACACGGATACCCGCACACACACACAGCGCACACACAGGCACACACACACACAGGCACACACAGTCACATACACGCGCACACGCATACCCGCACACACACACAGCGCACACACAGGCACACACACACACACAGGCACACACAGGCACACACACACACACGTGAGCACACCCAACACCCACACAGGCACACACACGCGCGCACACGCACACGCACACACACACAAACACATACACACACACACACGCACACACACATACACACAGACACACACACACACACACATAGCACACACACACAAACACACACATACATACAAACACACACGGACGCACACACACACACACACACACGCTCAACGCACACACACACCCGCACACACACACACACACAAACACGCACACAAACACGCACACCCACACAAACACACGCACGCACACACACACATGCACGCACATACACACGCACACACACACACACACGACGCACACACAGGCACATACACACAGACGCACAGACGCACACACACACATACACACATACACACAGACGCACAGACACACACACACACATACACACAGACGCACACACACACACACACACGGCGCACACACACGCACACACGCACACGCATACCCGCACACACAGGAACACACAGTCACACACACACGTGAGCACACACAACGCCCACACAGGCACACACACGCGCGCACACGCACACACGCACACGCACAAACACACACACACACATACACACAGACACACACGCACACACACACACATAGCGCATACACACACAAACACACACATACATACAGACACACACACACACACACACA
>CAWUDS030000001.1:24744033-24751533 GCA_963859935.3 Lathyrus sativus
GCACGCACATACATACACACACACATACACGGTGCACACACAGGCACATACACGCGCACACGCATACATGCATACACACGCACAGTGCACACACAGGCACACACACACACAGGCACACGCACACACGCACGCATATGCACAATCGCACACGCACGCACACGCACGCACGCACACGCACACGTAGGCGCACTAGGCGCACACACACGCACGCTTACACGCACACACACTCACACGCACGCACAGGCACACACACACAGGACCACAAAAATAAACGCGCGCGCGCGTACGCGCAGGCGTCCACACGCGCACACACGCACACAGGCACACACACACACACACACGCACAGGCGCACACACGCACACTTGCTCGCACGCACACGCATACGCACACTCACACACACACACACACGGATACGCACACACACACGCACACACATACACACACACACACGGATACGCACACACACACGCACGCACATACACACACACACGCATGATGCACACACAGGCACATACGTACGCACACGCATACACGCACACACACACACACACACACAGCGCCCACACAGGCACACACACACACACATGCACGCACACACACACACGCACACACAGGCACACACAGTCAGACACATGCACACATAGTCACACACACACGCGCGCACACGCACACACACACAATGCACACACAGGCACACACGCGCACACGCACACACAACGCCCACACAGGCACACACACGCGCACCCTCACGCACATCGCATATATAGGCACACGCACGCGCATACACACACAAACACACACACAAACATACACACAGACACACACACACACACACACGCATAGCGCACACACACACAGACACACCCAAACATACAGAGACACGCACACACACACACACCCGCGCACACACCCACACAAACACACACACACACACACACAAACATGCACACACACACACACGCACAACACACACATAGACACACACACACACACACACATGCACACACTCACGTGCGTGCACACATACATGCAAGCGCTCACAGACAAATACACACACATACACTATCACGCACACGTGCGCGCACACGCACATACTCACACACACGCGCACACGCACCCACGCACCCACGCACCCACGCACAATGCACACACAGGCACACACGCGCACACACATACACAGACACACACACACAGGCACACACACACACACACACAGGCGCACACACGCGCCCACGCACGCACACGCGCACACACGCTCCAACGCACACATGCACGCACATACTCACACACAAGCACGACGCACACACACACACATACACGCGCACACGCATACACGCGCACACAGGCACACACAGTCACACACACGCGCACACACACACACACAGCGCACACATAGGCACACACACGCGCACACGCACACACACGCACACGCACGCATAATGCCCACAATAACACACACACTGGCACACACATACACACACACACGCACACGCATGCACAGGTCCACACACGCGCACACGCATTTGCACGCGCACACGCTCACACGCACGCGCATACACACACTCACATACGCACGCACGCATACACACACACACGCACACACATACACCCGCACACACACGCACGACACACACACATGCACCTACACACACACAGGCACGCACGGCACACGCACAGGCACATACACGCGCACACGCACACACACACACAGCGCACACACAGGCACACACGCACAGGCACACACAGTTACACACACACACATGAGCACACACAACTCCCACACAAGCACACACACGCGCACACGCACACACATACAAACACACACACACACACACACATACACAAAGACACACACGCACACACAAACACACACATACAAACACAAACATACATACAGACACACATGCACGCACACACACACACACGCAGCACACACACACACACACACCCGCACACACACACACACAAACACACGTACACAAACACGCACACCCACACAAACACACGCACGCACACACGCACGCTCACACACACACACAGGCACACACACACACACACAGGCACGCACGCACGCATGCGCACGCACACACAACGCACACTCTCGCGCAAATGCATGCACAACGCTCACACAGGCACGCACACACGCACATGCACGCACCACGCACACACAGGTACACACACGCGCACACACATACCAAACACACACGCACACACGCGTACACACACACACACAGCCACACACAACGCACACACAGGCACACACACGCGAACACGTATGCACGCACACACATACACGCACACGCGCACACAGGCACACACAAACACACACGTGCGCACAAGCACACAAGCACGCACACGCACAATCGCACACACGCGCACACGCACGCGTAGGCGCACTCAGGCGCACGCATACACGCACACACAAACACACACAAGCACGCACGCACAGGCACACACACGCGCACACCCACACACGCGCACACGCACGCATAACGCACAAACATGCACACGCGCGCGCACGCGCACGCATAGTGCACACACAGGCACACACATACACGCACACGCACGCATAGGCCCACACACGCGCACACGCACGCATAGTGCACACACAGGCACACACATACACGCACACGCACGCATAGGCCCACACACGCGCACACGCATTACACGCGCACACGCTCACAGGTACGCGCATACACACGCTCACACACGCACGCAAGCACATACACATACACACGCACGCACATACACCCGCACACACACGCACGACGCACACACAGGCACATACACACGCACAAGCATACACGCACACACACACACACACACATCGCACACACAGGCACACACACACACACACACGCACGAACAATCACACACACGCGCACACGCACGCATAACGCCCGCACAGGCACACATATTTGCACACACACACACAGTGCATACACAGGCACACACACACACATGCACGCACGCACAGTGCACACACAGGCCCATACACGCGCACACGCGCACACGCATTTACACGCGCACACGCTCACACGCACGCGCATACACACACTCACACACGCACGCACGCGCACACACACGCACACACTCGCGCACACACACACACACACACGAACGATGCACACATAGGCACATACACGCGCACACGCATACACTCACACACACAGAGCACACAAAGGCACACACACACACAGTCACACACACGCGCACACGCGCACACACACCCACCCACACCCACATGCACCCACATACACACACACAGGCGCACACACGCACGCACACACACGTGAGCACACACAACACCCACACAAGCACACACACGCGCACACACACAAACACACACACACACACACACATACACATAGACACACATGCACACACACACACATAACACACCCACACAAACACACACATACATACAGACACACACGCAGACACACACACCCTCAACGCGCGCACACACACCCTCAGCGCGCGCACACACACCCGCGCACACACACACAGACACACGCACACAAACACACACACCCACACAAACACACGCACGCACGCACGCACGCTCACACACACACACACCCACACACTCACACATGCACGCACTCATGCACACGCTCGCGCAGGCTCACTCAGGCTCACACACACGCACGCATACACACACACACAAGCACAAACACACACACACAGGACCACAAACACACACACGCGCCTACTCGCAGGCGCTCACACGCGCACACACACACACATGCACATACACACACACACACACACACGCACGGTGCACACACATGCACATACACGCGCACACGCATACACGCACACACACAGCGCACACACAGGCACACACGCACACAGGCACACACACTCACAGACACACACACACGCACACACAGGCACACACAGTCACACACATACGCGCGCACACACATACACCCACACACAGGCACACACAGTCACACACACACGCACACACAGGCACACACAGGCACACACACGTGCACACACACACACACACAGCGTACACACAGGCACACACACACGCACACGCAAACACACGCACACACACGCATAACGCCCACAATAACACATACACAGGCACACACATACACACACACACACACGCACACGCACAGGCCCACACACGCGCACACACATTTAGACGCGCACACGCTCACACGCACGCGCATACATACACTCTCACACGCACGCACGCACATACACACACACACGCACATACACTCGCACACACACACGCACGACATACACACGCGCACACGCATACACGCACACACACAACGCACACACAGGCACACACACACACACATGCACACACACACACACAACGCGCACACAGGCACACACACACACATGCACACACACACACACACACACACACACACACGTGAGCACACACAACTCCCACGCAGGCACACACACGCGCACACGCACACACACACACACACAAACACACAAACACACACATACACACACACACATACATACAGACACACACGCACACACACACACAAGCACGCACACACACACACAATCACACACACACACACACATACAAAGACACACATACATACAGACACACACGCATGCACACACACACACACACACGCTCAGCGCACACACTCACACACCCACGCACACACACACAAACACACAAACACACGTACACAAACACGCACACCCACACAAACACATGCACGCACACACGCACTCTCACACACACACACAGGCACACACGCACGCATGCGCATGCACACACAGCGCACACACTCGCGCAAATGCATGCACAACGCTCACACAGGCACGCACACGCGCACATGTATGCACCGCGCACACACAGGTACACACACGCGCACACACACACCAAACACACACTCACGCGCACACACATACACAGCCACACACAGCGCACACACAGGCACACACACACGCACACGCATGCACGCACACACAGACACGCACATGCGCACACAGTCACACACAAACACACACGTGCGCACAAGCACACAAGCACGCACACGAACAATCGCTCACACGCGCACACGCACGCACTCACGCACACACACGTGTAGGCGCACTCAGGTGCACACACGCACGCATACACGCACACACACATACACACAAGAACGCACGTACAGGCACACACACGCGCACACGCACACACGCACACACGCACGCATAACGCCCACACAGGCACACACACGCGCACACGCACGCATAGTACACACACAGGTACACACACACGCACACGAACACGCACACGCATGCACAGGCCCACACACGCGCACACGCGTTACACGCGCACACGCGTTACACGCGCACACGCGTTACACGCGCACACGCGTTACACGCGCACACGTTTACACGCACGCACATACACACACTCACACACGCACGCACGCCCATACGCACACGCACGCACGCACATACACACGCACACTCACGCACGACGCACACACAGACACATACACGCGCACAGGCATGCACGCACACACACACACACAACGCACACACAGGCACACACACACACGCACGCACACGCACACACACGCTCACACGCACGCATAACGCCCACACAGGCACACACACACGCACGCACGATGCACACCTAGGCACATACACGCGCACACGCATACACGCACACACACACAGAGCACACACAGGCACACACACACACACACAGGCACACACAGTCACACACACGCACACACACACACACACACCCACATGCACCGACATACACACACACACACACACACGCACGCACACACACGTGAGCACACACAACGCCCACACAGGAACACACACGCGCACGCATACACACACACACATACAAATAGACGCACACACGCACACACACACACACACACACACACATAACACACACACACAAACACACACATACATATAGACACACACGCAGACACACACACCCTCAGCGCGCGCACACACACCCGCGCACGCACACACACAGACACACGCACACAAACACATACACCCACACAAACACAAGCATGCACACACGTACAGTCACACACACACACACACACCAACACACTCACACACGCAGGCACTCAGGCGCACACACACGCACGCATACACACACACGCACAGGAACAGACACACGTAGGCACTCAGGCGCACACACAGACACACAGAAACACAAAAACACACGTGCGCGCGTACGCGCAGGCGCTCACACGCGCGCGTACAGACACAGACACAGACACACACAAGCACGCACAGGCGCACACACGCGCACACGCTCGCACGCACGCGCATACACATACTCACACACGCACGCACGCACGCACGCACACGCATACACACATGCACGCACATACACACACGCACGCACGCACGGTGCACACACAGGCACATATACGCGCACACGCATACACGCACACACACACACAACGCACACACAGGAACACACACACACAGGCACACACACACACACAGGCACAAACACAGGCACACACAGCGCACACACAGGCACACACAGTCACACACGCACACACGCACGCACAGGCACACACACATACACACACGCACAACGCACTCACAGGCACACACACACGCACACGCACACGCACACACGCGCGTACAATGCCCACACAGGCACACACACGCGCACACACACGCACATCGCACACACACGCACACGCACTCGCACACACACACGCACACACCCACACAAACACACATACACAAACATGCACACACACACACACGCACAACGCACACATGGACACAAACAGACACACACACACACACATGCACACACACACACACGCGCGCGCACACACATACATGCAAGTGCTCACAGACATATACACACACATACACTCTCACGCACACGCAGATACTCACACACACGCGCACACACTCACACGCACGCATGCACACTGCACACACAGGCACATACACGCGCACACACATGCACAAGCACACACGCACAGGCACACACGCTCACACACACACACACACACAGGCGCACACACGCGCCCACGCACACACAGGCACGTACACGAGCCCACACACACACACGCACGCACATACACAGACAAACGCATGGCGCACACACACGCACATACACGCGCACACAGACACACAATGCACACACAAGCACATACACACACACATGCACACACACACACACGCATACACAGGCACACACATGCACACACACACGCACACACCCACACACACACACACACACACACACACACACACACATACACGCGCACACGCATACACGCACACACAGTCACACACACACACACGCACACAAACACGCACACCCACACAAACACACGCACGTACAAACGCACACACACACGCACACAGGCACACACACACACACAGAGGCACGCATGCACACGCACGCACAACGCACACACACGCAAATGCACGCACAACGCTCACACAAGCACGCACACGCGCACATGCACGCACCTTGCACACACACACCAAACACA
>CAWUDS030000001.1:24753577-24782688 GCA_963859935.3 Lathyrus sativus
ACGCACGCACACAGACACATACACACACATACACACACAGAGACACACAATCAGACGCACGCACACACTCACACAGACACACGCACGCATGGACACACACACAAACACGCACGCACAGACACACAGACACACGCACGCATACACGCAGTCACACAGACACACGCATGCATGCATGCAGATACACAGACACACGCACGCACACGCACTCACACAAGCACACAGACACACGCACGCTTGCACGCACGCACACAGACGCACACATACACACACGCATGCACACTCAGAGACACACAATCAGACGCACGCACGCACGCACACACACACACACGCACACAGAGACACACACACACACACATAATCAGAAGCACGGACGCAGACACGCATACACACGCAGGCACGCACACACCCGCACACACACGCAAGCACACACGCACACATGCAGACACACGCACGCAAACACACAGACACACGCGCGCACGCATGCAGACACGAACGCACGCACGCACACACGCACGCACACACTTAGACACATAGGCACACACATACGCACGCAGACATACAAACACACACACACACGCACGCATGCATGCACACACAGGCACACACACCCACACAAACACGCACACACACCCACACAGACACACACACACACATAGAGAGAGACATACAATCGGACGCATGCACGCACACACAGAGACACACACACACTTTCACACACACACGCATACACACAGACACACACATGCATGCACACACACGCAGACACACCCACGCATGCACGCAGTCATAAGACACACACAGACACACGCAGTCACACAGACACACACACATAATCAGACGCACGCACGCAGACACACGCACGCACACACACACACACACGCAAGCACACGCGCACGCACGCACGCACGCAGACACATGTACGCAAACATACAGACACACGCACGCACGCACACAGATACACAGACACACGCACAAAGATACACAGACACACACACACACACACACACAGACACAATCAGACGCACGAACGCACACACACACAATCGGACGCACGCACATACACACATACACGCACGCGCACACGCAGACACACGCATGCACTTACACACACACACACACACATGCAGACACATGCACGTACGCACGCACACATGCAGACAAACGCACGGGCGCACCCGCACGCACCCCCCCCCCCCCCCCACACACACACACAGACACACAGACACACAATAAGACGTAGACACACAGGCACACAGACACCCACACACACACACGCATACACACACGCACGCAATTACACAAACACATGCATGCACACACATAGACATACAGACGCACGCACGCAAGCATGCACACACACACTCTCACACACGCGCACACACACACACAGACACACGCACGCACACAAGCGCACACACACACACACACACACACGCACGCAGACAGACACACAAACACGCAGACACACAGGCACACACACACACACACACACACACAGACACACAATCAAACGCATGCACACATGCACAAACACAGACACACACGCACAAATACACACATAGAACTAGACACACGCACGCACACACGTAGACACACATACACACGCACGTGCACACACACAAATGCACGCAAATACGCACTCACGCACGCAGAAATACGCACGCACGCAGACACACAAACACACGCACGCACGCAGACGTACAGACACACGCACGCATGCACACACGCATACGCACACACGCACCCACACACACGCACACACACAGACACACACACACACACACATAGAAAGAGAGACACACACGCACGCACGCACACAGACACACATACACACGCACGCACGTACGCACACACACAAACACACAGACACACACAAAGACGCACACACACACACACACACACGACACACGCAAGCAAGCACGCGAGCACGCACACACGCACGCACGCACGCAGACACACAGACACACGCATGCACGCACGCAGACATACAGACACACGCACGCATGCATACACACACATGCATCCACACACACAGACACATAGACACACACACACACACACACAGAGACACATACACACACACACACACACACAGACACACAACCAGACGCACACGCGCACACACACACACACAAACACGCACGCACGCAGACACACGCACGCAGGCACATAGACATACGCATGCACGCAGTCACACAGACACACGCATGCACGCACGCAGATACACAGACACACGCACGTATGCACACGCACTCACACACGCACACAGACACACGTACGCTTGCACGCACGCACACAGACACACACAAATGCACACACATAATCAGAAGCACGCACGCAGACACGCAGACACACCCACGCACGCAGGCACGCACACACCCGCACACACACGCAAGCACACACGCACACACGCAAACAAACGCACGCAAACACACAGACACACGCGTGCACGCATGCAGACACAAACGCACGCACGCACACTCGCACGCACGCACACACTTAGACACATAGGCACACACACATACGCACGCAGACATACAAACACACACACACTCACGCACGCATGCATGCACACACATACACACGCACCCACACAAACACGCACACGCACCCATGTTAGAACAGTGGTTAAGTGTCGGGTTTATATTATCGTCTCCACAGGGAATATCAGAAATTGCTGCAGTTCAACAATTGTTAAATTTATAGTTTAGTGGTATCCAAGGGTTTGTGTTTAAGGTAACAAGTATTTTGCATGAAAGGAATAAATGCGATAAAAGTTAGGTTTTAACGGTTTGAATAAAGATTGTCAAAGTTAGGTTTTGGTAATCACTTTGCATGTATACTTCCGATCAACATTTAATAAACTCTTTCAAATGATCAATGTATTCACAATATCCTCTCAATATGATTATTTCTAACTCATATTGTGAAGTTTATCATTTTAATCCATTGTTGATCTCTCACACAATCTATCAAAATGACAACTTTAAAGTTCAACATTTTAAGTGAACAAAATCATCCAAGACTATTTCTAGCTCAAGAAAAGAGATGGGTGAAAACCTAGGTCAAGAGTTGATAAATATTTCTCAATCATTAATCAACACAAAAGATTATGAATAAAACGAAGTTTTCACCATACATTAATCATTCAAGAGTTTACAAATGAAGATCATCCATACAAATACAAAGTTCAATGATTACCTACATCTATCTTTGACAACAAGATGAACTTAGCTACACCTTCTCATGGTAGCTTGCAAAAGAAGTTTCAAAGTCGGTTGATGAACATCCAAGTCGAATGATCCAACTTTGATGATGATCCACTTTGTTGTTGTTTGATGTTGTTAAGAGATGAAGGAAAATAGCCAAAAATAGGTTTTTAGGTCACAAAACCCTTTCTTGCAGCAAAACAAATGTAAAAGAGAAAAATAAGATATTCTCCAAAAAGTGGCCCAAGCTACTTATAGTAAGTGACAAATCTGGGCACGCTCGCTACCTACTCGCTAGGAGAGCTGCTGGCGAACGTTCGCTACAACCTCGCCTAGCGAACTTGCCAGCGAGGTCAGCAAGATACATTCTGTTAAGCTTCGCTAGGTGCTCGCTGCAGCGAATGAGCCAGCGAAGGGTTCCTGGGACATTCTGCTTTGCTTCGCTAGGTGCTCGCTGGGAGCTCGCCTAGCGAGCCTCTTCGCCACTTGCTCGCTGACCAAGTTTGGTGTTGAAAACCATTCTGCCCAAGTCTGGAGCTGTTCGCTACGTGCTCGCTAGGCGAGGCTGTAGCGAACACTCGCTACCCACTCGCCAAGTTCTCGATGATCGAACCAACTTTTGTTATGCTCTTTGCTTGATTCCTTTGCCAACTTCCTTGTGCCTTCAATAATGCTCTTTCACACTTAAATCCTGCACAATAACACACAAATCAAAAGGACCAAAAGAAATTGACACAGTGATGCATATTAACAAAAGCAGAGCTTAATAAATACGTTTTTGGCAGAAAAAGGAGTGAAAGATGCCCATATTTGATGGCTCTAATAAGCACAATTGGGCATCTAACAACTCTCCCCAACTAGAATCATGCTTGCCCTCAAGCAAAGTATGCCTCTCGAGTAACCAAGAAGATTTGCTTAAAGAGTCAGGTTTTTCCGAGACCGGATCATATGGCTCAAATTGCAAGCGACTTGACCAGACACATGTTTCCAATGGTTAGAAACAAAACAATGCTTCCAGAACTAAAACTTTTAAGCAATACTAAACATTCATTAAATCACAACAATGACATCATGAACGAATCACCCTAACTCTCCTCTTCGAAAAAGGATTGAAGAAAATGTCGCACATGAAAGCGCAGGGGAATTTTCACTCTCCAATAAACAATGTCAAAATCAACTTTATTCATACAATGTCTAACAATTCTACATGAAACTATGGAAGCACGAAGATCAGTAAGGTCTTTTCCGGTTATAGCTTGGTCGGGTTAACAAACAAGGGACATATCTAAGGCCTTTGAACGAAATTTCCGATGCAAAAGAGACATTCACTATACATTTATTTACACCTCTTCAACTTTGTTCCACCAATTCCTTATTTGAACCCTTCACAACTCCCTTTTGTTTTTCACACTTTTTCTACCAAGCAAGCATTCGTTTTCTTATTTTCTACACCATAATCACACAAAAAAATGAGTGTTTCTCTTCTTCTCTTCTTTTTTTTTTTATAGATACATGCTTGTTAGTCTAACAAGAGTTATGACCAATTACTTTTTACAAATTTGTTCTCCCTAACTTGTCTTTTCTTTTCCCCTAAATGAATGCCCTTTTCTTTTCTTTTTGCATCAGAAGAGCAATTAATCCAAATTTCCAAGGTTTCAAGAAAAAGATTTTTGACACTCGCTTTATTCCAAGCAAGGGTTCAACTGCTTTAGGCTCAAAATTGGGTTACAAATACTCTCTCTGCTCACGGGTATCTTTATCTTTGGAAATGGTTATGCTCGAGAGAAACAAGTGCCTTGATCATATCAACTACTTCCACAATTCATAAAAATAAAAGACAACGCATGAATAAAATGAATCAACATAATTTATCAGAATCCAGCATTTAAGTACATAATGGAGGTTTCCTTACAATTGATGGTTTAAAAGTCCTAAGTGAATCATTCAATCAATTAAGTTGCAATCGGAAAATATTTTATCACAAAAGGAAGTGAAAGTTCCGCAAGCATTATACAGTTCTAACCGAAGGTAACAGTGTACCTTAGCTTTCATCACTTATTTAATTTTATCATCGCCATCCAATCTCGGATGCACCTTCATTGGATACTTCTTTCAAGAGAGCAACCAATCTAGAAGGTTTGGACACAAAAAATCAATCACAAAAAATTATTAAACCAAAATAATTGAAAATCAACAGTACTGAAACTAAAGACTTAAAGAAATAACAATGTGCGTGGGGGACAAAACACCCCAATAGTACAAATCATCATCAAAACATACTAAAACAGAAAACAAAACAAATCACATCACTCCTCATCGTCCTCAGACTCATACTCCGAAGTGCCCTCCTCATCAAAATCTTCTTCACCTTCAACCTCCTCCTCATCATCATCTGCATCCGCACCTACCCCCTCAGAGAAAACAGGCATGTCCATAGGCCAGCTCGCATGCTGCATGAACTGCTCACGCGTCATAATAGACTGCTCTGAAGTAGGATCACGGTTTTGCAACTGCAAGATCTGCATCGAATCATGTAACTCCACCATTGCGTGCTGAGTCGCGTCCATCCAGTCCCAATTATAGTTACACACTGCTCGCTGGAAGGGATCAAACCCTCGAGATGAACCACCAGAACCATCAGTAGTCCTGGCACCACCAGCAGATGAACCACTCCTATCAACTCTTGGCCTACAGTACTTATTCACGTAGCTATCATCAATTGCTGCTGGTATCTTGACCAAACTTCTGGAGGGAAGCTTCAGCCTGGTTTGTGCACATAATGCCATAATGAGGCAGGGAAAAGCCAGGGGGAAATTAGCCCGCGCCCCCGACTGAAGTCCGCTTTCAATGACAGACTTCAATTCACGTGCTATGAGACCAGCCACATCAATTTGCACATTAGTTAAAATAGCGTGAACAAGCCGTGCCACTGGGATCGGCACGGTGGACGTGTGCGACTTCGGCTTAATGTTGGACAGAACCAACATCAAAATCAACTGAGCCATAGGTGTCATGTCTTCCCTTTTAAACCTAATAGCTTCACCTGAGTGATTCCTCTCAACAGATCTGCCTTGCAGTAAGAGAGCAGCTGACATCTCATCAATCTTCGGATGCAACCTCAGAGTCCTTGAATACGCATCCAATTCATTAGGACCCAAGTGGAGGGGTTCTCCAAGAATGTGGTTGATGGCGTTCCTGTCAAAAGCTATCTGACGGCCGAAACACCCTTGTAGACCAGGTGAATGGTTCATCATCGTCAGGCAGCGCGTTCGCATAAAACTCACGCACCACCTCCAAACTGTAGCTTTCCACAGGGGACGTCAACATGCCCCATTTTTTTACATCAATCAACCCTACAAAGTTGCGGTACTCTCCCTCAGAGTGAATCATGAACCTTTTCTCTGGCAAAATCTTTCGCTTTTGCAGCGCTTGGTACCGGGCAGCTTGCTTTGCCCCCACAAATCTGTCTGTGTCGAACTGGATAGGCACCGTCCTAGAGGTGGATCCCACCTTTCGCTTTTTCCCGAGATTAGCTGAGGCCATCTGCATTCATAACATCAGAGAAACAACAGCATAGCAAAACGTTAGTAAGCAGCATAGAATAGACAAAACAGAGTCTGCAACGTTCGCTACAGCTTCGCTTAGCGAGATGCCAGCGAATGCTCGCTACGAGCTCGCCTAGCGAACTGCTAGCGAATCGCTGCGAAATTTGCAGGACAGCTTTTGCTGGCATCAGCAACCACAAAACACAATGCACAAATCTCAACCAGAAACCAAACGTGTACAATGCTAGGGTTTGTTCTAAAAACACATGAAACTCAATATATCTCAAACCCTAACATGCACAAAATAACCCTAATTCCTCAATTCAAAAGAAATAAAAACAGAGAAAATAAAGAGATGAGGAACTTGGCAAACCTGGTGCAGTAGTGCAAATGATCTGAAGCACAATGAGGGTTTGAAGATTAGGATATGTGAGAGTGAAAGTGAGTGAGAGTGTGAAAGTGTGAGAGTGAGCAAGGGTTGGGGGAACAAAATAGAAGCAACAATTCAAACCTCTGGGCCCAATAAGTGGCCCACCACTTAAACAGAATTACCAGGTTCGCGAGGTTCGCCCAGCGAGAAGCTAGCGAACGCTCGCTGAGTGCTCGCCTAGCGAATAGCTAGCGAACGCTCGCTGCGTGCTCGCCTAGAGAGGAGCTAGCGAGGATGACAGAATTGTGAAAAATAAAGCACAGCAGGCAATCCCAATTCAAGCATACATCAAGATCAGTCCCCACATAACACATTAGAAAACATAACATATATATATAAAAAAAAAACTTACAATGTTGAGGTGCCTCTCAACTAGCGCTTGTTTAACGTCGGATAAGCTCGACGGTCCATGATGTTCAAGCTGGAACATCAAGGAGAATTGCACAGCTTCCACGGTGCACATGTCCGCCGAGGTAAATATTTAGGCGCTGACCATTCACAGTCCAGTTGTCTTTCCCATCCATGTCCTCAATTACCACAGCTCCGAAAAATTTCACTTCTTTGATGCGGAACGGACCAGACCACTTGGATTTTAATTTTCCAGGGAATAACCTCAACCTGGAGTTAAACAAAAGCACAAGCTGCCCCGGCGCAAATTCTTTCTTGCAGAGCTTTCTGTCGTGGTACTCCTTCACTTTTTCCTTGTACAACCAGCTTGAGTGGTATGCGGCATTGCGCATTTCTTCCAACTCAAGAAGTTGCACTTTTCTCTTGTCACCGGCTAACTCTTGATCAAAGTTTAAAAAATTTAACGCCCACGAGGCTTTGTGCTCCATCTCAACCGGTAAATGGCAAGTTTTACCAAAAACCAATTGGAATGGAGTTAGCCCAATAGAAGCTTTATAGGCCGTGCGATATGCCCATAAAGCTTCGTCTAACTTTTGAGACCAATCCTTCCTCGAGTTAGACACTGTTTTTTCCAAAATCCTTTTGATCTCTCTATTCGAGACCTCGGCTTGACCATTCACCTGTGGGTGGTACGGAGTGGTCACTTTATGCGTTACACCATAATGTTGCAAAACTTTTTCAAGTGGCGCATTGCAAAAGTGTGAACCTCCGTCACTAATCAACACTCGAGGGGTTCCAAAACGGGAAAAAATATTTATTTTTAAAAAGCTTATTAGCGTTTTAGCATCCGCTCTTGGTGAGGCAATCGCCTCAACCCACTTTGACACATAGTCAACCGCTACCAACAAATACTCATTTCCAAAAGACGGTGGAAATGGTCCGACAAAGTCAATGCCCCAATGATGCGTGTTTTTCGCAAGTGTACGAATCACGTCAAAGTAATATAAAAGATTATCGAATCCACAGAGACCAAGTGTCAATCTATCGTACCTGTTGTTATGGTGTTTATCTAAGGCAACTATTTTTAAGGGTTTTAGTAAGGGTGCAATGGTAAATAAAATTATAATTTTAAATAATAAATAAAAGACAGGCTCGAATGTAATTCACGTAATCAATGATAATCCAGTACTTGTTAATGGAACTACTTATGGGCAATGTTTTCTCCTTTGAAAAGAACTAATTTAACAGGAACTGTCGCTTTCGCGTATTCAGAACCGAGTTGTACTCTCTAATCAACCCCTCCTATTGTCACGGATAAAAAGGTGCGTACTGCGTTAGAGTAGTAAACCTATTTTTAAGAAATATAGTTTCTTAACAAAGTTGAAAAGTATTTTAACCTGGACTTCTTGGCAAAAAGAGGTTCTTATGAACCAGACTCTAAATCTCATAACGCGTCCGAAAATCGTTTTAAAATCTCTTTTCTTTTTAATCTAAAAACTCCTAATGAACTACACAAAGCGCTTTTGGCTGTTTTTGAAATAGTTAAAAACAATTACTTGAATTGAAAGATAAAATAGCTCTTAGGTGTTTCCACGAACAATTATACTGATTACTGGTTTAATTACGATCCTTACATTCTAACCTTTATGGGATTAGTTAGACATGATAAAGTAAATATTCTTTTTATAGTTTTTCATATGAGTAATTTAAAGCGAGTGCGGGAAGTAAACAAAGTAAATGTGCGAGTGCGGGAAGTAAACAAAGTAAATGTGCGAGTGCGGGAAGTAAACAACGTAAATGTGCGAGTGCGGGAAGTAAACAAAGTAAATGTGCGAGTGCGGGAAGTAAACAAAGTAAATGTGCGAGTGCGGGAAGTAAACAAAGTAAATGTGCGAGAAAATAAATAAAAGTAAAGCAATGCGGAAAAATAAAATACGAACTGGAATTAAAATGGCGGCAGGATTAACTTCCTCCAGAGTGCTCCAAAACACGAAACACAGACAGATTACAGACTCGATCACTCGATTGCAGAGGCACCCCGATGTGGAATGGCAACTGCTTTATAACTGATATATGCCTAGAGAATTCTAATTCTGGATGAAGAAAAACGAAAATCTAAGGTCCTATTTATAGGAGAAACTGAAAGCGTGAAATGACCGGGACGCCCCTCCACTAAAAAGTGGAGGTTGTGGATTTTTGCCTTGTGGCGCCCGCCACAGGGCCTATGGCGCCCGCCACGGTCCCTACAGGGGATGATGGAGTGGGGATCGTGGGTCTTGGAGGTTGAGGAGTGGTCTTGAGACGTGGCCACGTCATGGCTAACCCCATGGCGCCCGCCACGGTGGGTGCCGCAAGTGCAAAATGCTGAATTTCTAGGTTTTCGTCCGTTTTCACTCCTTTTTCGCTCCTTTTCCCGATTCAAGCTCCGATTATTATAAAAACCTGAAAACATAAGAAAATAAAGCAATAACAAAGCAAAACAACAATAAAAGCTAAGAATGCATGCGAAATCGGAGTCAGAAATACGGTGAATTTTAGTGTGATCAAATTCTCCCACACTTAAACCTTTGCTTGTCCTCAAGCAAACATTAGAGCTTAAGAAAATATGGTGTCAACACTTGTCTTTGGGCTAAAGGGATTCTAAGTTCAAGTCAGGATGCAGTGACAGATACTAACTAAGTGAACCAAGGGTACCATAGTAACACAAACACAAACTTCAATCCTATATCAACCACTCCATGTCATCCCACGATACCTAGGCCTATCTTCTCATCTTTTTGTGTCCTTTTCATTCAGGCGCAATCACATTAAGCCCGTTATCCGTACATGCTTCATAGTAGAGTGACCGGTTAGTGATTCTGATCCATAACATAAGGTTTCTGGCACATAAGCATGTGTAAACCTGTTTTTATTTCGCCTAAATGTAGCTGCGGGGGATCGGATCGTAATCCGCCCTACCAAGTTCAGTGCCAGATACCTCTGAACCAACTAACAATAGGTGACTTGCAATTTTTTTTTTTCTTTTTGTGGCAAAAATTTTTTTCTTCTTTTTTTTCGGTTTAAATGACTTTGTGAGGGTCACCTATACCAGAGTTTGCCCTTTTTTTTTCTCTTTTTTTTTTTTTTTTTTTTTTTTTTTTTTTTTAGCACTGGATCATTCACTTATATTCATCGGCCCCCTACGTAGAGTATGCTTAGGCCGGAGCTGACTGCTAAAATAAACTACTTAGGACAATTTTTTGAATGATAGTAAAGGCCATGGTGGTGGGGTTTAGGAGTGATTCCTATATTCAAGAGGTCTATGGTGCTAAAATGGTTCTGATGTTTCAAAAAGTTGACCTAAGTCACCACATCCTAATCTAAACCTGTCTCAAAGCCCAAAAAACATGTGAAACAACATTGTTTTCTTTTTAAAAATTTTCTGGTAAGGCTAAGGAAATGGGAAAAAATGAAGATGAACTAAAAAAGACACTATACTGGTGACTCGTCAGACTCATGCATTATCTAAGAAAAATAAATTACTGAAAAGGGAAATAACTGAAAGGAAATTAACTAAAAAGGGAAATAACAGAAAGCAATAAAATCCCCTCCCACACTTAAATCGAACATTGTCCCCAATGTTTCGAAATAAGATAAGGGGGGTAACCTGGAAAAAGACTACTGAGGAGGGGCACTGGTGCCTTCGCCGTCCTGATGTGATGGTCTGGAACGACGGGATCTACTACGATGCTGGTCCTTCCGGTCGAGTCGTGCTGATAAAGCAGCCTGAGCACTCCGGACCTCTCGAAGGTTACCCAAGATGGAACCCTGAGTAGCCTCTACAAGCTGGTAGTGTCGGCTGTTGAACTCTCTCTGACGGTTGTGCTCTAATGAAATAGCGTTCAAGGTACGGCAAACGTTGCTATAGGAACGATCCGAAACCAATCGCGATTGTTGCATGAAGCTCATATTGTCCGTCAGCTGTTGTGAAATAGTAGAGAGAAGGCCATCACGCCTTTCCTCTCTAGCTGTCATATCACGCCACATCTCCTCGGTGACAAAGAATCCAGGAGCAGTACCTGCAACAGGGTTAGAGGAAGATGGTGCAGTGTGTGACTGTGAAGGACGATGGGGGGACATGTGAGGGATGGGAGACTGCTCTCTCCGATCATACTCATCATCAGTGTCATGTGCCTCCCCATCGGGAATATTAGGAGGAAGTGGACCCAAAACACGTGGAGCATTAAGATCATAGGTCCAGTTCCTTTCATCACGTACATCAGTACGTCTACTGCATGGTAAAGCAACAGATGGGATAGCTACCCCATGAACCATCAACTCATAACCACCTTCTCTCCTTGTTCGGCACAATTTCATGTCTTTCAGAAATTTTAAATTAATTGTGCGAGGAGGTAGTGGTTCAAGTGTAGCTATCTCATCATTCAGGCCAAGAGCCCGAGCAATAGACGTAACAAGCCCTCCAAAAACAATCGGTCCTGTTTTATTAGTAAATAAAGTCATGTGGGCAAGCATAAACGGGACCGGATTGATGTGGGTTCTAGTGAGGCATCCTTGCAAAACTAGGAGTTCACGAGCATTAACCTTGTTTGGACTTTCCCGGCCAAAAATAGTACATGCCAAAAGAAGTCTAAAAACTCTTATGGCCGGGTTGTGAATGGTCGACGCAAGTATCCCTTCAAAAGAATTAATTGAAGTACTTGAAAGCCTTAGCCAGAAGGTAAATACCTCGGCCGACCATTCAGCATCCAAAGGTGCCTCACAAATTGAACCTTCCCTATGAGGGATTCCTAACAAATCTGCTAGCTCATTGGTACTGAATTCATATTCAATTCCAAACAGTCTAAAAATAGCAGTACCGACAGTGCTAGCAGTGTCAGGACTGACAGTGTATATCAAAGAACTCAAAAACTCAGTTGTCAGCCTCTCATAGGTAGGTTCCTGATTAATGAAAATATTATGCAAGCCTAGAAATTCTAATAAATTAAAAACACTATGATAAATACCCAAAGCATACAGACAGTTATCGTCGACGTACCTAGTCGAGAGGATTTCTCGACTTTGAAGCCTCTGAATAATTTTCCGTTGCCTTTCGCCCGGTCTTCCATCACGAAGAATAAATCCGTTGAACTCCATTGTTGAAAAGCTCCTTAGGTAGTGAAAATAGTAGAAAAGTGGTTTATGAGGGGAATGATAAAGTTTTGATTTTTTTGGTTTTTTGATGGATGAAAATGGAAATGGATGTTGGATATGTTTTATGGATGGAGGGTATTTTGGAAATGGGGGAGCTTTAATGGGGTTCAAGGAGGATTTGGAAGGTTGGAAAAATGGGTTTTTGGTGAAGAAAGGGATGAAAATGGTGGAAATGGGGATTGAATCCCGTATTTGGTGATGATACGGTGTGGCGCCCGCCACAGGGCCTATGGCGCCCGCCACAAGGCCAATTCCTGGGCCTTGTGGTTTTGGATCCTCCTTTTGGGCCTTCCTTGCACCTTGGTCTTCCGGGGGGTCTGAATAGCATTTTCTTCTTCTTTTCAAGACATTGGCTTGCATATTTTTGTCTTATATATTTTTTTCTTTACACGATAAAAATAAAATGATTAAAAATCAAAAAAGAAAAAGAAAAATAAAAATTAGAGTGCATAATATGTATATATATAAGGAATTCAAAGTGCATGAAAATGTAAAAGCTGCAATAAAGTAAAATATGTCTGGAAATGCGATAAATAAAAGTAAGTTAAATACTAGGGTAGTGCTGTCAGGGTGGAATGAGTCATGTGGTAGGTTTCTTATCCTGGCTTGATCCACGAATCTCAGCTATCTCCCTCCGAAGCTCGTCGATCGCCTGATGTAGAGCATCGGTCTTTGAGGCATGAGTGAGATCAGAAACCTGCATCTGTAACTCTAAGTCTGCCACTTCCTGCTTGAGCAGGGCAGTCTCCTTGCGGAGCTCATAAATCTGTGTTTGTAGGTCAGGTGGCTGCAGAGACATATTGTTAGACATAACAGTGATTCGGGGAGTAAGAGGTGTAGGAGTGTACTCAGCGGCGGGAGGCGATTTCGGCTCTTCGACAGTCTCTCCATAACCCTCTAGAGCATAACTCCAATTGGCGGGATCATGGACACTGGTCATCAGCGGATCTGGTAATGTAAAGTAGTGTATCGCTTCGCCGTCGATCAACAATCTAAACATGTTGGGCTCAAAAGAAGCCCTCCTCATCAGTCCTCTATCAAGACAAAAATCAATATCCAGGGTGGTGTAGCGGCAGAAGGTCCTGAGGTGCAATAGCTTGCGAGACAAACCCAATGCAGTAGCAATCTGTGTAACAATCCCACCGACATGGATGATTCCTACTGATGATCTGGCAACACTAGCAAGGCCCTTCAGTAGAAAGTTGCCACAAGCAACAGGGCGAGACTGAGTCGCACAAAACAGTAGGAAAATCTCCTCTTCACTTAGCAGTGTCTCTGTATCTGGAAAACCTAGGAAAGAATGTGCTAGAATCATCTGGAAGTACCTCAATGCAGGGTTGTGGATTACCTGAGAAAACTGGGTAGAAGGATCTTGGCTCCCTCCGCCTGATATTTTAGTCCAAAACTTTTCCACTTCTCTGCTCATAAAATACCCCATCGGAGTCTCTGGAATAGCATCAGGAGTAGTCTGGAAACCTAGTAAATCACCAAACCCTTTGTGAGAGAATGAGTAGTCAATCCCGAACAACCTGAAAACAGCGAGTCCATCGGGTCCAGCCCAAGGGTCATGATGAAACGAGCTGAGGAACTCAAGAGTCAAGTTCCTATAAGTGTCGTTCCTGTCGTCAAACTGGTCCCACTGGAGTTGATGGCATAAAAATCTGACGCTTGGCTCTATCCCCAAGGCATCCATGCAGACATGGTCAGGGTACCTGGTAGGAGCCATAGGGCGTCTCATGTGAACATAGTAACGCTCTCTCTGTGCATCATCTCTAAAGGCCACGTGCATGTCATCAGGGTTCTGCATTCTGTACAAGGTTAGCAAACAAGTCCTGAAAGCACATAAAACATTCAACCGTGAGTCCTGACATAATAAAATAAACAAATTAAAATAAAGTAAAAATAAAAAGTACAAAAATAAGAAAAACCATGGGTTGCCTCCCATGCAGCGCTTGTTTAACGTCATTAGCTCGACGACCGATATTTAAACATCATTGGAAGGATATGGTGGATCACTCAGAGTATGACAGGTGTATGTTGTTGGAATGTCACCTCCTTCGTAGGGCTTCAACCTCTGTCCATTGACTATGAACGGTTTACATGTTTGGTTCTTGATTTCAATAGCACCGGATCTCAGGATCTTAGATACTTCGAAAGGGCCAGTCCATCTCGAACGGAGTTTACCTGGAAATAGTCGTAGCCTAGAATCGAACAGGAGAACAGGATCGCCTATTTTGAAGTCTCTTCTTATGATTCTTTTGTCATGCCAAGCTTTTGTTCTTTCTTTGTATATGATGGCATTTTCGTAGGCAGATTGTCTGAGCTCTTCTAATTTGTGGATATCAAGGATACGTTTCTCACCAGCTGTCAAGTAATCCAAATTCAAAGTTTTGATGGCCCAATAGGCCTTATGCTCCAACTCAAATGGTAAGTGACATGATTTTCCATAGACCAGTTGATAAGGGGTTGTTCCTATAGGAGTTTTGAAAGCGGTTCTATAGGCCCATAATGCTTCTTGAAGTTTCTGCGACCAATCTTTTCTAGATATAGAGACAGTCTTCTCGAGGATTTGTTTTATCTCCCTATTAGATACTTCCACTTGTCCATTGGTCTGTGGG
Organism: Lathyrus sativus; assembly: GCA_963859935.3. NCBI lineage: Eukaryota > Viridiplantae > Streptophyta > Magnoliopsida > Fabales > Fabaceae > Lathyrus > Lathyrus sativus. The sequence continues at coordinate 24,768,918 of CAWUDS030000001.1, forward strand.
TGGTATGGTGTTGCTACTCTATGCTTAACTCCATACTTGCTTAAAAGTTTATCAAGTATTCTCGATATGAAGTGTGATCCTCCATCACTTATGACTAAACGGGGTGTTCCAAACCTGGGAAATATATAATTCTTGAATAATTTGATGACTACTCTGGTGTCGTTTGTGGGTGCGGCGATAGCTTCAATCCATTTAGACACGTAGTCAACAGCTACTAATATGTACTGATTTCCAAAAGATGGTGGGAACGGTCCCATAAAGTCTATACCCCATACGTCGAAGAGTTCTACTTCTTGGATATTTCTTAACGGCATTTCATTACGTCTTGAAATATTTCCTGTGCGTTGGCATCTGTCACACTTGACAATGAAAGCATGGACATCACGCCACATAGTAGGCCAGAATAGGCCAGCTTGAAGAATCTTGGCGTAGGTCTTAGATGTGCTTGCATGTCCACCATAGGGTGCAGAGTGACAATGCGCAATTATATTGTTTACCTCTTCTTCTGGAACACAACGGCGGAAAATGCTATCTTTACCTCTCTTGAAAAGAAATGGATCGTCCCAATAGAAGTTTCTCACATCACTATAGAACTTCTTCTTCTGGTGGTAGTTTAGATCAGGGGGTATGATGTCAGCGGCTAGGTAATTAACAAAATCTGCATACCAAGGTACATTGCTTATAGCTAAGGATTTATGAAATTGCTCATGAGGGTCTGGGTTATCATCTTCAATGGTTTCTAGTTGGGCTATCAGTCTATCGTAGGCAAAATCGTCATTTATGGGTACTGGATCAGGTTTCAGGTATTCTAGCCTAGATAGGTGATCAGCTACCACATTATCAGTGCCTTTCTTGTCACGGATATCCAAATCAAACTCTTGTAATAATAGAATCCATCGAAGTAACCTAGGCTTGGCATCCTTTTTGCTTAGTAAGTAACGAATGGCAGCATGGTCGGTGTAAACTATAATCTTGGCTCCTACTAGATAAGATCTAAATTTGTCTATTGCAAAAACTACAGCTAGGAGCTCTTTTTCGGTTGTTGCGTAGTTGAGCTGTGCAGCGTCTAGGGTTCTACTGGCATAATAAATCACATGTACTTTCTTATCTTTTCTCTGACCTAGAACGGCTCCAACAGCATAATCACTGGCGTCACACATTATCTCAAACGGTTCCGACCAATCAGGGGGTTTCATTATAGGTGCTGAAATCAGAGCTTGCTTCAGAAGATTAAATGCTTCAGTACATTTTTCATCGAAGATGAACTCAGCATCTTTCATTAAAAGACCAGTTAAGGGCTTTGTTATTTTGGAGAAATCCTTGATAAAACGTCGGTAAAATCCGGCATGTCCAAGAAAACTTCTTATCTCCCTGATAGTCTTCGGCGGTTTTAGATTCTCTATGACTTCTATTTTTGCTTTATCTACCTCTATACCTTTTTCGGAAACTATATGTCCTAAAACAATCCCTTCGGTGACCATGAAATGACATTTTTCCCAATTTAGCACAAGGTTTACCTCCACACATCTCTCCAGGATTTTCTCAAGGTTGACAAGACAATTTTTGAAATCTGACTCACAAACTGAGAAATCGTCCATAAATACTTCCATGATTCCATCCAAATAATCAGCAAAGATAGACATCATGCAGCGTTGGAAAGTTGCAGGAGCATTACAAAGTCCAAAAGGCATTCTTCTATAGGCAAAGGTTCCAACTGGGCATGTAAAGGTAGTTTTTTCTTGATCTTCGGGGTGAATAGGTATTTGGAAGAATCCTGAATATCCATCTAAATAACAAAAGTAAGAGTGTCTGGCTAGGCGCTCCAACATTTGGTCTATGAATGGTAATGGGAAATGGTCCTTCCTAGTTGCTTTATTTAATTTTCTATAATCTATGCACATACGCCAACCTCCATCAGTTCTTTTTGCTACAGGTCCGCCCTTCTCGTTTTGCACGACTGTGATGCCTCCCTTTTTAGGTACTACATGCACAGGACTCACCCATTTACTGTCCGAGATCTGATATATTATACCTGCCTCTAGTAACTTAAGAAATTCAGTCTTAACTACAGTACTCATTATAGGATTTATTCTACGTTGGTGTTCTCTGGAAGGTTTTGAATCTTCTTCAAGCAAAATCCGATGCATGCATACGGATGGGCTTATTCCTTTTAGATCAGAGATCTTATATCCTAAGGCTGAGGGGTACCTACGTAAAACTTCTAATAATTGATCGGTTTCTTCTTGGTTTAAGGTAGCACTGACTATAACTGGACGGTTCATATCTTCATCAAGAAATTCATATCTCAGGTTTTTAGGCAGTTCCTTAAGTTTTACGGTCGGTTTTATAGGGCAAGGCATAGGATCTGGGGTTAGAGATAAACATTCGTGAAGGTTATCATCAATGTAGGGTGTTTTATAATTGTCATCTTCCAAAATAAGGGTTGATGGCAATTTTATAGATTCAGTTTCTTCTTCTTGTTCTAATTCCCTAATACATTCTTCGATGATATCTAAGGCATAACAAGAATTTCCTATCACAGGTGCCATAAGAAATTTTGACAATATAAATTCTATCTTCTGGCCACCTACCTCAAAAGTTAGTTTTCCCTTTTTAACATCTATTACGGCTCCAGCAGTCGATAAGAACGGTCTACCTAGGAGGATTGGTATGTCGTCATCTTCTTTAATGTCCATGACAACAAAATCAGTAGGTATAAACAGCTGACCTATCCTAACAGGGACGTCTTCAAGTATGCCTATAGGGTATTTAACGGATCTATCGGCTAATTGAAGTGACATCTTAGTAGGTTGTAATTCTCCTAAGTTTAATCTCTCACAAACTGCTAAAGGCATTAAGCTCACACTAGCTCCTAAGTCTAGAAAAGCTTTTTCGATGACATGATTCCCCAAAACACAAGGAATGGAAAAATTTCCGGGATCTTTATCTTTCTTTGCTAACCTATTTTCGGAAATAGAATTACATTCCACGGGTTTCGGATCTTCGAGTCTACGTTTATTTGTAAGTATGTCTTTGAGAAACTTAGCATAAGAAGGTATTTGGGTGATGGCTTCTGTAAAGGGGATTTCTACGTGAAGTTTTTCTATAACCTTAACGAATTTTTGATATTGATTATCGATTTGGGTTTTCTTTAATCTTTGAGGGTAAGGTATTGGTGGTTTGTATGGCGGTGGCGGTACATAGGTTTTATTTTTAGGTTCTTCTCCTTTTTCTTGACTTTCCGGGGTTTCAGGCTTCTCTGGTTCCTTTTCCTCATTCCTCTCAGAAGTTTCGGGCTCACTTAATCTAGGGTTTAAAGGTTCCTTATAAGCGGTTCCACTTCGTAGAGTAATGGCATTAGCTTGCCCTTTCGGGTTTTGTTGAGGTTGTCCAGGGAACTGTCCTCCCGATGTAGTCTGTGGGGCTTGGTTTAACGCTACCTGAGAGATCTGGGTTTCAAGCATCTTATTATGAGTAATAATTTGATCAACCTTGGTTCCTAACTTGGTAATTAGTTCGTTAACATGGACGTTATGGTTCATGAACTCTTTGTTTTGTTGTTTTTGAGCAACGATAAAATCTTTTACAACTTCCTCAAAGCTCGGGCTAGGTGGTACAGGTTGCATAGGTTGATTTGTTCTAGGGGCTTGGTAACCTTGTTGTCTCGGAGGTGCGGTATTTTGGATAGGGTTATTATTTTTGTAGGAGAAGTTTGGGTGATTCCTCCATCCAGGGTTATATGTGTTTGAAAATGGGTTCCCTTGGGTATAGTTCACTTGCTCAGTGTTGGTTTCATTCAACAGATTGCATTCGGCGGATTGGTGTCCTTGCGTTCCACATATCTCACAATTCGGCGAAACTGCGGCAACAGTATTCGGAGTTGTACACATATGTTCGACTCTAAGGGCCAACGCGTCCATTTTAGCCTGCATCATGTCTATAGAGCTTAGCTCATGTATTCCTCCTTGGGCTTCCTTCTTTTCCACTGTCACTCGTTCTACTCCCCACGATTGATGGTTTTGGGCCATATCCTCGATAAGGGCACTAGCTTCAGGGTAAGGTTTGTTCATCAGTGCGCCACCAGCGGCAGCGTCGATGGTCATTTTAGTGTTATAAAGAAGTCCATTATAGAAGGTTTGGATGATTAGCCAATTCTCTAGGCCATGGTGTGGGCATGCTCTTAATAGTTCTTTATATCTCTCCCAGGCTTCGAACAACGACTCTCCTTGGTGTTGGGTAAATCTAATTATTAGGTTTCGAAGAAGAGCGGTCTTACTTGGGGGAAAATATCTAGCAAGGAAAACTTTTCTAAGGTCATCCCAAGTTGTTATTGAATTGGGTGGAAGGGAATCTAACCATGATAGAGCTTTATCTCTGAGGGAAAAGGGAAATAATCTTAAGCGTATTGCCTCAGGAGAAGCTCCATTGGTCTTAAAGGTGTCTGCTAACTGAAGAAAGTTTTTTAAATGTTGGTTTGGGTTATCAGTAGCGAGACCTGCGAATTGTCTCTGTTGCACTAATTGCAGCAGGGATGGCTTAAGTTCAAAATTATTGGCTGGGATAGCGGGGTTTTCTATACTGGAACTAGGTTCCTCGTTTGATGGTTGGGCGAAGTCCTTAAGAGGTCTTCGATTTTGATCTTCGGCCATAGCTCTCCTATTCCTATGGAAAAATAAACGTGCGCGAGCGTAACGTTCAGGTTCAGCTAGAGGGTCTACTAAACTTCCGGCACTGCGAGTCTTTCGCATTGACCGGTGGGTAACAACCTTAGTCTAAACGGTATAACTACAGGGTAATGAAATTTGACGATATTGGTCCCCGGCAACGGCGCCAAAAACTTGATGCGTGTTTTTCGCAAGTGTACGAATCACGTCAAAGTAATATAAAAGATTATCGAATCCACAGAGACCAAGTGTCAATCTATCGTACCTGTTGTTATGGTGTTTATCTAAGGCAACTATTTTTAAGGGTTTTAGTAAGGGTGCAATGGTAAATAAAATTATAATTTTAAATAATAAATAAAAGACAGGCTCGAATGTAATTCACGTAATCAATGATAATCCAGTACTTGTTAATGGAACTACTTATGGGCAATGTTTTCTCCTTTGAAAAGAACTAATTTAACAGGAACTGTCGCTTTCGCGTATTCAGAACCGAGTTGTACTCTCTAATCAACCCCTCCTATTGTCACGGATAAAAAGGTGCGTACTGCGTTAGAGTAGTAAACCTATTTTTAAGAAATATAGTTTCTTAACAAAGTTGAAAAGTATTTTAACCTGGACTTCTTGGCAAAAAGAGGTTCTTATGAACCAGACTCTAAATCTCATAACGCGTCCGAAAATCGTTTTAAAATCTCTTTTCTTTTTAATCTAAAAACTCCTAATGAACTACACAAAGCGCTTTTGGCTGTTTTTGAAATAGTTAAAAACAATTACTTGAATTGAAAGATAAAATAGCCCTTAGGTGTTTCCACGAACAATTATACTGATTACTGGTTTAATTACGATCCTTACATTCTAACCTTTATGGGATTAGTTAGACATGATAAAGTAAATATTCTTTTTATAGTTTTTCATATGAGTAATTTAAAGCGAGTGCGGGAAGTAAACAAAGTAAATGTGCGAGTGCGGGAAGTAAACAAAGTAAATGTGCGAGTGCGGGAAGTAAACAACGTAAATGTGCGAGTGCGGGAAGTAAACAAAGTAAATGTGCGAGTGCGGGAAGTAAACAAAGTAAATGTGCGAGTGCGGGAAGTAAACAAAGTAAATGTGCGAGAAAATAAATAAAAGTAAAGCAATGCGGAAAAATAAAATACGAACTGGAATTAAAATGGCGGCAGGATTAACTTCCTCCAGAGTGCTCCAAAACTCGAACCACAGACAGATTACAGACTCGATCACTCGATTGCAGAGGCACCCCGATGTGGAATGGCAACTGCTTTGTAACTGATATATTCCTAGAGAATTCTAATTCTGGGTGAAGAAAAACGAAAATCTAAGGTCCTATTTATAGGAGAAACTGAAAGCGCGAAATGACCGAGACGCCCCTCCACTAAAAAGTGGAGGTTGTGGATTTTTGCCTTGTGGCGCCCGCCACAGGGCCTATGGCGCCCGCCACGGTCCCTACAGGGGATGATGGAGTGGGGATCGTGGGTCTTGGAGGTTGAGGAGTGGTCTTGAGACGTGGCCACGTCATGGCTAACCCCATGGCGCCCGCCACGGTGGGTGCCGCAAGTGCAAAATGCTGAATTTCTAGGTTTTCGTCCGTTTTCACTCCTTTTTCGCTCCTTTTCCCGATTCAAGCTCCGATTATTATAAAAACCTGAAAACATAAGAAAATAAAGCAATAACAAAGCAAAACAACAATAAAAGCTAAGAATGCATGCGAAATCGGAGTCAGAAATACGGTGAATTTTAGTGTGATCACCCAACAATCAAATAATTCAACCTCTTGAATATTTTGAAGAGACATTTCGTCTCTCTTTCCTATTCCACCACTCCTTTGATAACTGTCACAATTTTGCGCATGGGCATTTGCGTCTTTAAAAATAGAAGGCCAATAAAATCCCGATTGAAGGACTTTATTCGCCGTTCTAGCCCCATTGAAATGACCACCATAAGGCGAGTTGTGACAGTGCCATAAAAAACTTTGGGCCTCATCGCCCGTAACACATCTTCTCAATAAATTATCACCGCCCAGCTTAAATAAATAGGGATCATCCCACACATAGTATTTGGCATCCGAAATGAATTTCCTCTTTTGATTAAGAGTTAGGTCGTGCGGCACAAAACCGCTCGCCTTGTGGTTTGCAAAATCCGCAAACCACGGCCTCACTTGCACTTTAAAAAGCTTTTCATCAGGAAACTCTTCACGGATGTCTTTTTCTAAGGCGGTCACCTCATCATTGACAAGGCGAGATAAATGATCTGCTACCACATTTTCGGATCCTTTTTTGTCTTTAATCTCAACATCGAATTCTTGCAACAAAAGGATCCACCGGATAAGCCTTTGCTTAGAATCCGGCTTGGTTAGCAAATATTTAATCGCCGCATGGTCGGTGTAGACAATAACTTTTGAGCAAATGAGATATGAACGAAATTTCTCAAGAGCATACACTATTGCGAGCAATTCTTTTTCAGTAGTGGCATAATTAACTTGTGCCTCATTAAGTACTTTGCTCGCATAGTGTATGGTATAAAAAAATTTTCTTTTCGTTGGCCAAGCACCGCTCCAATTGCATAGTCACTCGCATCACACATTAGTTCAAAATTCAAATTCCAATTTGGGGCGACTATGACAGGAGCGGTGACCAACTTCTCTTTCAATGTCTCAAAAGCTTTTAAACAATCATCAGTTAGGAGAAATACCTGATCTTTGGCAAGCAAATGACTCAAAGGTCTAGCCACCTTTGAGAAGTCTTTGATGAATCGTCGGTAGAAACCGGCATGCCCAAGAAAACTTCTGATTCCCTTTAAGTTCGCCGGAGGAGGCAACTTCTCTATCACCTCAACTTTAGCACGATCCACTTTGAGTCCTTTTGACGAGACCTTGTGGCCGAGAACAATCCCCTCCGTCACCATAAAATGGCATTTCTCCCAATTCAACACCAAATTTGTTTTCACACACCTTTCAAGTACCGTTGTCAAATTTTCCAAACATAAACCAAAAGATCCCCCAAACACCGAAAAGTCATCCATAAAAACCTCCATTGTTTTCTCTATAAGATCGGCAAAAATGGCTTGCATACACCTTTGGAAAGTTGCCGGCGCATTACATAACCCAAAGGGCATTTTACGGTAAGCGAAAACTCCAAATGGACATGTAAAAGCCGTCTTTTCATGATCGGCCGGGGCAACCGCAATTTGGTTGTACCCGGAATACCCGTCAAGAAAACAATAAAATTCTTGTCCCGAGAGTCTTTCAAGCATTTGATCCATGAACGGAAGTGGGAAATGGTCCTTCCGAGTTGCGGTATTTAACCGCCTATAGTCTATGCACATCCTCCACCCCGTTGCTACCTTAGTAGGATTCAACTCATTGTTCTCATTGCGAATAACGGTAATGCCCCTCTTCTTAGGAACCACATGCACCGGACTTACCCAAGGGCTATCCGAGATAGGGTAGATCATTCCCGCATCCAAAAGTTTTACAACTTCTTTTCTCACAACCTCTTTCATTGTTGGATTCAAACGGCGTTGCGGTTGAGCTACCGGCTTGAAATCCTCCTCCATTAAGATCTTGTGCATACAATAAGAAGGACTAATTCCTTTTAGGTCGGAAAGAGTCCATCCCATTGCTTCTTGATTTTCCTTCAACACATCAATTAAAAGAGATTCTTCATTTTTTGACAAGAGGTTGCTAATAATAACCGGCTTCTCCTCGGCTTCATCCAAAAATGCATATTTCAAATTGTTGGGTAAATCTTTTAATTCAATGCTTGGCTTTTCTTCATTGACCTCTTTTTTTAAGACCTCTTCCTCTACTTCCCACGGTTCCAAATCCTTAAGACTATCAAGCTCTCTCAAGCATTCATCTAGAGCTTCCTCTTCTTCAAGAGTGAAAACTTCAAAGGAGTTATTAAGGGCTAGCTCCATGGGGGTTATGTCGTTAACATGATTTGCAACTTCAAAGGAAGCTTCCTCAATTACGTCAACTCGGAAACTATCATGCTTGTCCTTTGAATGCTTCATTGCTTCAAAAAGGTCAAAAGTGACCTCTTCGTTTTGAACTCTTACCTTCATCAAACCGTCATCCACATCAATCATCATTCGAGCGGTTTTCATGAAAGGCCTTCCAAGAACCAAAGGCGCATCATCATCTTCCTCCATATCAATCACAATAAAATCCACCGGGAAGAAAAACTTGTCCAATTTAACCAACACGTCTTGAGCTACTCCATGAGGATGAGTAGTAGACTTATCGGCTAATTGTAATGTCATTCGGATGGACTTGATCTCAATGTTGCCAAGCTTTTTCACGATAGACAACGAGATAAGATTTATGCTTGACCCCAAATCAATCAATCCTTTTCCAACATAAACATCACCAATGGTAACCGACAATGTCACTCTCCCCGGATCAACTTCTTTTCTTGGTAGAGTACGTTGGATGATAGCGCTACAACTTGCGTCGAGTACTACTGTTTCCGGTTCCGTGTACCTCCGCTTCTTTGTAAGTATGTCTTTCATGAATTTGGCATACTTCGGCATTTGTTCCAAAGCTTCGGCGAACGGAATATTGATTTGTAATTGTTTAAAAATGTCCATGAACCGTGCGTAATGCCGTTCATTTTCTCTCCTAGATGGAGCGTGTGGGTAAGGCAAATTTTGAACCGGAGTGGTGCTCACCATCTCCTTGCTTCTAGATGCTCTTGGGTTCCTTTCTCTTTTCTTTGGTACTTCATCCTCTTTTTCTTCATCATTTTCATTATTTTCAACTTCACCATTTGTTTTATTTTCAACTCCAACCACTATGTCTTTTTCAACTTCACCATATTTTTCTTTATTTTCTACTTCCTCCTCACTCCAGTCACCAACTTCACCATCAAGTTTATCGTCAATTTTTTTCTCTACCTCTTTTTTTTCACTCTCGTCAATCAACTCCCTCCCACTTCTCGTCTTAATCGCCTTACAATGTTCCTTCGGATTTGTTTGCGTGTTTGCCGAGAAAGATGGTCCGGCTTGTTGTTCCGCTAATTGCTTTGCGAGTTGACCAACTTGAGTCTCTAGATTTTTTATAGCCGCATCATTACTTTTTTGGTTTGCCATAGACATTTGCATGAATTGCGTCAATGTATCTTCTAGCTTAGAAGTCGCAACCGGCGGTTGTTGAGGTACATACGGATTTTGACGGTTAGAGTTTCCTCCCCCATAACCTTGGTTATTGTGGTAGTTACCTCTAGGTTGGTATCCTTGATAGTGTTGTTGTTGCTGTTGTTGAGGATGATGGTATGGTTATTGTTGTGGTTGCCTTTGTTGGTAACCTCTCTGGTTAGCCATGTAGTTCACTTCTTCGAATCCGGGAGGCGGACAAAATCCAGTGTCATGTTCGCCTTTACAAAGCTCGCAACAAGCTATTTGTTTAGCTTTTGACGGTTCTTTTAGCTCCTTGATTTGTTGAGTTAAAAGTTCCACCTGTTGTGAGATGAGCTTGTTTTGCGCAAGTATAGCATCATTTGTTCCTAACTCAAGCACACCCGGCTTTCTTTGAACTACCCCTCGGTTGTGGTTCCCTTGGTGATCATTGAGTGCCATTTTATCAATGATTGCAGTTGCATCTTCGGCGCTTTTTGACATTAAAGAACCTCCCGCTGTTGCATCCAATAGGGTCTTATGAACCGAAAGGAGTCCATTTCGAAAAATATGAATTTGAGTTAGCTCATCGAAACCATGACCCTTGCATTTTCTCAACATAGATTTGTAACGCTCCCACGCTTCATTCAGTGATTCACTAGCTCCTTGCGAAAATACTGCAATTGCAGTTTTAGCCTCCATGAACCGGTTATGTGGAAAGAACCGTTCAAGAAACTTTTCTTCTAAGAGATTCCAATCGGTCATTATTGTTGTCGATTGGTCAAGATACCACTCCTTCGCTTTCCCAATTAAGGAATGAGGGAATAATCTCCTAAACAATGACTCTTCATCAGCTTCGGTAGCTCCAGTTGCGCCCGCAATCTCATAAAATTTTGTAAGATGAGTAAACGGATCCTCATGGTCTAATCCTGTGAAAGGATTTTGATAGACAAGAGCTAGGATTCCCATTTTCATTTCTGCTTGTCTTCCATTTTGGAGATTACGTGCAAACTGAGCTGTATGTCTGGGACTGTTTGTGCATGGAGTCGAAACTGGTGGAGGGGGTGGTGGTTCTGCCATGATTGGTGTGAAATGTGGTAGTGATGTGGAAGTCGAAGAACTTTCTCCTTGATTTTGTCTTTGCCTGGCTTGTTGCCTCCTGCGTCTTGCTCTAGTGTTCAGTCTCCTTGCGGTTCTTTCGATCTCATGATCAAAAAGAATTTGGTCCTTAGGAATCTGTCCTCGCATAAACAAGGGCTGCACACTAACCAAACAAATTACAAGCACAAGTAATAACTTCAAAACTAAAAATTCGGCAACTATTGCGATGCTAGCAATATCAATTTATATTCCCCGGCAACGGCGCCATTTTGTTAGAACAGTGGTTAAGTGTCGGGTTTATATTATCGTCTCCACAGGGAATATCAGATATTGCTGTAGTTCAACAATTGTTAAATTTATAGTTTAGTGGTATCCAAGGGTTTGTGTTTAAGGTAACAAGTATTTTGCATGAAAGGAATAAATGCGATAAAAGTTAGGTTTTAACGGTTTGAATAAAGATTGTCAAAGTTAGGTTTTGGTAATCACTTTGCATGTATACTTCCGATCAACATTTAATAAACTCTTTCAAATGATCAATGTATTCACAATATCCTCTCAATATGATTATCTCTAACTCATATTGTGAAGTTTATCATTTTAATCCATTGTTGATCTCTCACACAATCTATCAAAATGACAACTTTAAAGTTCAACATTTTAAGTGAACAAAATCATCCAAGACTATTTCTAGCTCAAGAAAAGAGATGGGTGAAAACCTAGGTCAAGAGTTGATAAATATTTCTCAATCATTAATCAACACAAAAGATTATGAATAAAACGAAGTTTTCACCATACATTAATCATTCAAGAGTTTACAAATGAAGATCATCCATACAAATACAAAGTTCAATGATTACCTACATCTATCTTTGACAACAAGATGAACTTAGCTACACATTCTCATGGTAGCTTGCAAAAGAAGTTTCAAAGTCGGTTGATGAACATCCAAGTCGAATGATCCAACTTTGATGATGATCCACTTTGTTGTTGTTTGATGTTGTTAAGAGATGAAGGAAAATAGCCAAAAATAGGTTTTTAGGTCACAAAACCCTTTCTTGCAGCAAAACAAATGTAAAAGAGAAAAAGAAGATATTCTCCAAAAAGTGGCCCAAGCTACTTATAGTAAGTGACAAATCTGGATACGCTCGCTACCTACTCGCTAGGCGAGCTGCTGGCGAACGTTCGCTACAGCCTCGCCTAGCGAACTTGCCAGCGAGGTCAGCAAGATACATTCTGTTAAGCTTCGCTAGGTGCTCGCTGCAGCGAATGAGCCAGCGAAGGGTGCCTGGGACATTCTGCTTTGCTTCGCTAGGTGCTCGCTGGGAGCTCGCCTAGCGAGCCTCTTCGCCACTTGCTCGCTGACCAAGTTTGGTGTTGAAAACCATTCTGCCCAAGTCTGGAGCTGTTCGCTACGTGCTCGCTAGGCGAGGCTGTAGCGAACACTCGCTACCCACTCGCCAAGTTCTCGCTGAGCGAACCAACTTTTGTTATGCTCTTTGCTTGATTCCTTTGCCAACTTCCTTGTGCCTTCAATAATGCTCTTTCACACTTAAATCCTGCACAATAACACACAAATCAAAAGGACCAAAAGAAATTGACACAGTGATGCATATTAACAAAAGCAGAGCTTAATAAATACGTTTTTGGCAGAAAAAGGAGTGAAAGATGCCCATATTTGATGGCTCCAATAAGCACAATTGGGCATCTAACAACCCACACAGACACACAGACACACACACATATAGAGAGAGACACACAATCAGACGCACGCACGCGCACACACACACACACACACTTTCACACACACACGCACACACACAGACACACGCATGCATGCACACACACGCAGACACACCCACGAATGCACGCAGTCACACAGACACACACACATAATCAGAAGCACGCACGCACACACACACGCACACACGCACGCACGCAGACACACGTACGCAAACGCACAGACACACGTACGCACGCACGCATGTAGACACACGCACGGACGCACACAGGCACACGCACACACATGCACGCATGCACCCCCCCCCCCCCCCCACACACACACACAGACACACAATCAGACGTAGACACACAGACACACGCAGGCACGTACGGACACACACACGCACACACGCACGCACGCAATCACACAGACACATGCACGCACACACACAGACATACAGACGCACGCACGCAAAGCATGCACACACACACTCGCACACACTTACACATACAGACAGACACACGTACGCACGCAAGAGCACGCACACACACACCCGCACGCACGCACGCAGACAGACACACAAACACGCAGACACACAGACACACACACACACACACACACACACACACACAGAGACACACAATCAAACGCACGCACACACGCACACACACAAACACACAGACACATACGCACAAACACACACACAGAACTAGACGCACGCACGCACACACGTAGATACACATACACACGCACGCACGTGCACACATACAAACGCACGCAAATACGCACTCACGCATGCAGACATACGCACGCACGCAGACACACAAACACACGCACGCAAGCAGACGTACAGACACACGCACGCACACACGCACACACACACACACGCACACACGCACACACACACACACACACGCACACACACACACAGACACACATACACACGCACGCACGCATGCACACACACAAACACACAGACACACGCGCGGACGCACACACACACAAACACACGTACACACGCACGCAGACACACGCACGCATGCACGCACGTAGATACAGAGACACACATACGCACGCACACGCACATACACACACACACACAAACCCACAGAAAAACACACGCACGCATGCGCATGCACACACACACCCAGACACACAA
>CAWUDS030000001.1:24832711-24865683 GCA_963859935.3 Lathyrus sativus
AACACCCCCTTGCAACAGTCTGCTTTTTATCTCGCTCAGCGGCGTCTTCAAATCCTCGACATTCACAATCAGATTCAACCCTTCCTCAGTCAGAATGGCGTTTGCCCCATGATTAGGCATGGGTTTCTGCACTATATTCGGGCCTGCCATCCCGAAATTGATAGTCTTATTGTCCAAAAGATCCTACACAACGTGTTTAAAAGCATGGCAACCCTCTATATCGTGGCCCGGAGCCCCAGAATGAAACTCACAGTGCCTGCTTGCATCATAACCAAACGGGGGAGTTCCCGTTATCGGCGCCAGAGTTCTCTTCTCTACTAGGTTCAAACCCAACAATGTCTGCAACAAATCTGCATAGGTTGAGGGAGGCTTCTCAAACACTCTTCTCGGTTTACCACCCTGGAACCTTCGCTGAGCTTGCTGTGCCCCCTGCTGAGGCTGCTGCTGCTGCTGCTGCATGGGCTGCGGCTGAAACGGTTGTTGTTGCTGAGGTGGTTGTTGCTGATATGGAATAGTAACACTCGCCACCTGCTGCGGCTGATGATATTGGTTTCGTCCCCTGCCTCGGCCTCGGCCTCCAAATACTGCGCTGGTCTCGCCCTGACGACGCCCACCAAAAGCTTTCCTATTACTGCCAGATGCAGTTGATTCCTCAACCTGGAACTTTCCTTGCTTAATGTTGCGTTCGATCTTTTCTCCCATCAGAATTAAGTCTGAAAAACTGGCTAGAGATGTATGAAACAACATGTCATGAAACAAGCCTGTGAATGTACCGACGAACATGTCATTCATTTCCTTATCTTCTACAGGAGGACGGACCCTGGCAGCCATATCGCGCCACCTTTGCGCGTACTCTTTAAAGCTCTCCCCCTTCTTCTGCGACAGCCCTGCCAGTTGGACCCGATTGGGTGTCAAGTCGCTGTTATACTTGTAGTGGGCTACAAATGCATCTGCCAATTGCTTCCATGTCTTGATATCGGTTGGCTCCAACCCCATATACCACTCTAGGGAAGGGCCTGATAGACTATCTTGAAAGAAATGCATTAGCATTCTCTCATCAGTTGAGTATGCAGACATCTTTCTGTAATAAGCCCGTACGTGCACTTTCGGACACGTGTCCCCTTTATACTTATCAAACGCAGGAGCTTTGAATTTGATTGGCACCCTCAAGCCAGGTACCAGACCCATTGTTGCCATGTCTAAGCCCACAGCACTTTGGTTCAGGACCCCCCTCATCTGCTCTTCCAGCATTCTGATCTTCTGGGAGTCATCCATCGGCCCTTCGAAACATCCGCCGGAGAAAGCGTCCTCCTGCTGATCTTCTTGCCACATACCATTCCCAGCTCCATACCCATCATATCCATTATTACGTCCAGCCATGATCTGATTCATCCCCGGACCTCGGCCTCTGTTGCCGTACCCTTGAACACCTCCAGCAGGCCCAAAAGCCATTAACCCAGCGCCGTTTCCATTTCCGAAACCTCCGTAACCCTGATTGGCCACACCATAACCATCTTGCCCAAAGCCTTGAGCATTGAAACCATATTTCCCAGCGTTATCGAATCCCTGATCGTTGAATCCGAATCCAGCATGGACAAAGCCGTTGCCTCCCATATTATCACCCAAGTTGACATCACCAAGCCCAACGTTATGGACAGCAGTCTTGTTCCCTACTCCGACGTTACCGTTCACAGCAGCGGCAGCGTTGTTGACATTAGCAGCAGGCATATTGACTACGGGTGGAGCCACTGGCGTGGGAGTGCCGTCTCCATGAACAGTATCGACCCGCACAGACTGATGATCCTCGTTGCCGTGACCAGCATTCCGAGCCAACAGAGGTTGGACCATGGCTTGCAAATTCTCCTGACCTTTTGCAATAGCCTCCATGGTCTGCATAAAGAGAGCTAGCTTCTCGCGCACATCTTGCATCTCGTTCTGCATTTGATCCATGATTCTTCGACAGTTGGTGCGGGTAGAATAGCGATGCGGGTGTTGATCTGCAATCCTGGAAAGTACCTGGTACAGAGCAGGAAATAAGACACTATTCAAAGATTACCTGTAATGCAATATGAATATGAATGCAATGCAACGTGTGTGTCTGTGCATTAGGGAAGTTCATTCCCCGATTCTAGTGTGAAGGTGCTGGTGCAGTGGCAGTGCTGACAATATAAAGATCGGAGTTGAATCACAGAAAGCCTCATATATTGCATAGGAACCAATAAGCCAAGAATACAATGTTACTGAGAGTACAAAGAGAAGGCATGACCTCAACCAACAATCCTGGTGATGGTCAGTACTATGCAAGTAAAGCATACAAGTTACTACATGAAATGATCAAATCCTCCCATAAGTCTGGTATTCTTCTAGCAACTTCTTGGTCTCCGGGTGACTTGGTCGAGCAAGCAGCCCTTCAACAAGTTGGTTCCTTTTCTTAAGAACACGGCGCACGTCTTCAGCAGTTTCTTCCCATGCCCCGTCACCGAAGCGGTCTTCCAGTTTACGCTTCTGGGACACAGCTTCGTCTCTCCCTTTGATGGCCTTGTTTAGTGCATTCTGGAGACTGTACCGGGTCATCACTTCTTCTTCACACTTCTTGATGCTGGACTTCAACTGCTCTTCGAGGTCGGAGATTTGCTGCTTCAACTTATCCTCCCTCTTCTTATTGTTGGTGAGCGTAGCATTCCAAGTCTTATTGCAAGAAGAGATCTCTCGGTGAGCGATGTCAAGCGCTTTCTTCTTGGATTCAAGCATGTCATGGGAGCTTCTGAACTCTTGCCCCAGACGTTCGCGCTTCTTCCTCTCCTCAGTCAACTCAGCGCCTAATCTGTTCATTAACTCAATCTGCTGTTGGAAAGCATGGACGACCTTGTTTTTCTCGTTGCGTATCTGGGCTAGCTCCTGCTCTAACCCTTCGTTAATCTTCATCAAGGCTTCTTTTTCTTTCACAACTTGCTCGTAGGCTTCCCGAGAAACAGTAGTTGGCTCTGCTATCGGAATAGGAACAAGAACTGGTGCATCTGGGAATGGCATCCCCAACTGCCTGGCTCTCTCCTGAATCCATTCTCTGTAAGGTGCATAGGCCTGGCAGTCATTCTTTCCTAACAACGGCTTCCCTCTTCGGCTAATACGCGTCCAGGCATGCTGCAACTTGGCCAATAACTCCCCCTTCACGTCTCCGGTGAAGTACAGAGATTCATGTACTTCTTCCTCCCTTGGCGGGTTCTTCAGCGCATATCCGAACTGACGAATGAACAGAGAAGGGTTGTAGTTGATACACCCTTTTCTTCCAATCAGCGGCACATTAGGGTACCCAGAACAACTGAATATAAGCTCGGATCCCAGCAGATCTCTATCAAACCAATCAACGTCTCTAGAAGTTAATCCCATCATATGCTCTGGCCAGTCGGGCGTGATTGCATTATCCATGAAAGGTCCCCTCGATGGAAAATGGCTCTTGAACCACATATACAGCAAAGGTACGCAACAGGAGACATTCTTGCCTCTCCTGTTTTCATTCCTATAGTGCATCGAATGGTAAAAGTCCCCGATCAGCGTTGGTACTGGGTTACCGGCAGCAAATAAATGAAATGCATCCATGTCCACGAAGTTTGGGAAGTTAGGGAACAATACTATCCCATAAATGCAGAGGGCCAAAATGGCGTTAAAGACCACCCAACACCCATTCTTGGCGTACTCTTGAGCCTTACCAACCAGAAACTGAAGAGAAAAACCCGGAACCCCTCGCCACGCAGTCATCAACAAGTCAGAAGCATTTATATGCAGGGCCTTGGCTAAATCCTCCAGATTGGGCTCAGCGGCTGAATGAATAAAAGGAACTGCATTCTGAACTGGCAGCTCAGTAAACTCTACATACTCCTCCATGGTAGG
This sequence comes from Lathyrus sativus, assembly GCA_963859935.3. Taxonomy (NCBI): domain Eukaryota; kingdom Viridiplantae; phylum Streptophyta; class Magnoliopsida; order Fabales; family Fabaceae; genus Lathyrus; species Lathyrus sativus. Next base: position 24,836,600 of record CAWUDS030000001.1, read on the forward strand.
CCCTAAGATAAAATCCGCAAACGTGAAACATCTCAAAGCCGGGTCATAGAATTGCATTAAGGTGTACAGCCCATTCAATTCATCATCAGTGGACCTGCGAACTAAACTCAACAGTCGTCCGTAACTCTGCCTGAAGCTTCTATGGACATCCTCATCTGCAAGAGAAATCAGACCCAGGAGTGGATTAATATCGGGGATAGGTAGCCTATACGCAACGGTCATCCTCAAACCAGCCATGATCAATACTCAGAAGTCCAGATACTAGAACCGGGGGAATGCAAATGCACCTGCAGCACAGACACACGTTTGTAGGATGCAATGATGATGAGTATGCAAACAATGCAATGCAAGTGACATGCAACAGGGACCAAATGCCGTAGCTGAATAGCCTGAACCATATCCAGAAGTCTCAGATAGACTCTCTAGAAGTCCTCAAACCCTGGTCTCAGATAGACCTAAAACAAAGCTCCAACAACAGTCTCTGACAGACCTTAAACCATAACTACGACTGGTCTCTGGTAGACCTCAAATCATATCTCCAACTGGTCTCTGGCAGACCTCATAACACTCCATAAATACCCAGGATCTCTGATCAAGAAATAACCGGTATCTGAAGGTCTAGTTACCTGCATATCCCCACACCCTCTCACAGGTGGATGTCCTAGTAACTGACAAAGGTATGGCATCCTATGCGGTCGTCGGCGTCACAGACTTTCAGGGTTGATGATGCGATTCCCAGAAGGAGTGGCATCACCAAATCCTGAAGAGGCCTCACTTAGCCAACTTCCAAATGATCGGTCCCCAGAGTCGACAATCCAACTAACCAGCAACCCAAGCCACCCAAAGGGCAGGACAGGAGGCCAACCAGAAGAACCTCGTCTGAGTGTAGATTTCGCGGGACACTAGGACATGCAAAGCACGTGCGCGCCCACTAATCTCTACTCTAAGTCTAAGGAAAAAGCAATTCATAGAATAGTGTTGAAAGAGAAACAAATTAGATTGATAAAGTAAAAACCTCGAAGCGTTGGAACACGACTACAGCAGAATGACTCTAAGGAATTAGCTCTCCATGGTTCTCTCAAAGCTCCGAATGTATTTTTCGTGAAAATGTAACTAGGTGAACAGTAACACGAGTATATTTCCTTTAAAAAGAAAGCAAATTCGGGTCATAACCCAACTGGGTCAAAAACATAACCAAGGCCTGTCGCTACTGCGAAAATCGGCGCCGGCTGAACAGAAGAGTCGCCACCGTGCGTTATTTATCCCACGGGAGGGAAAGGAAACGCTCAGAGTAAACCTCGCACAACACGGGAAAGGTATGGTCGTCGCAACCAAAACCTGGATTCGGGAGTCGGTTACGCAAGGGGAAGGTATTAACACCCCTCACGTCCGTCGTACTCGACGGGATCCACGCTTGTTTTCGGGTATGGATTGTTATTCTATCTAAACTATAGGTCGAGGGTTAAAAAGAAAATAAAATGAAAATAAAAATGACTCGGCAAAGTATCGCACTTTATGCCTACGTATTCCCGCCTGGAACGAGAAATCAGAGTCAACGTAGTTCGCCTACCTACGGGAAAGGAGGGGAAGGTTGCTCGCTAGGATATCGCATCCTATGCCTACGTACTTTCATACAGCATGAAAGATCAGAGCAAACGTAGTTCGGGCCACGTACGACACAAGCTTGTCTTGGTTGATTTTATTCCTTCTGAAAAAGGTTTTTCTGATTAGCAGTCCAAGCGGACAAAAATGACGTCTTGATGAGTTCACGTTATTTTACGGAAGAAGTGTCTTTTATTGTGTTTGAAATCTTTATGGTGTTTTTCTGTTTGTTTTGAGGAAGAAGAGACAGAACTCTAACCTACGGTTGCGAGGGGAAACAAACTAACCTAATGTTATCATGCATGGGTTAAGACCTAATGTCTATCATGCTCCTCTCTTGCACAGAGAGAAACAGAGATCCTAAGGGAATAGACGGAAACAGAAACAATATCAGATATATACAGTAAAACAGTAAAATGCATGGATGCAACAATACAAGCGAGGCAAGGGAGTCCCACTCAACCTCGAACCTGGAAAACAATAGGCAAAAGTGAACAGGATTCACTTTCAACCCAGCAGGGTAAACAGCAAGCAATACAGTCAGGAAAACCAATCAATACATCAAGCAATAAAATACAGCAAAAATAAACAGCCACAGCAGCTCTGCATCAATATCCATCTTCAAGTCATCTCCAATCAACTACAAGCTTCAGTCAGCAGCAGTCTCTATCCTCACAGTCTTCAAGCAAGGGCTCTGGTTGTCAATCTTCAGTCTACAATGGCTTTTCTTCAAGTCCTATCCTCCAAGCTGAGGGATCAATCATCAGAGTGAATTGGGTGTTAAGCAATTAGTTGACTACCAATGGTGGTAAACCAACTGCTACTAACACATAAGACATCTTCTCTCAAGAGTTCTATCCCTTAGACAGTAGCACCAAGCCTTCCAAAGGAAGGGGGTGAGTGTCTTAGAGAGATTCTGTATCACAGAGAGGAATGGAGGCAGTCAAGGCCTTCCATGTTTGAGAATCAAGCTTTCTAATCTAGAGCTCTGCCTAGCTCCTAAACCCTAATCTCCTCAACAGCTGCTAGCAGGAATCTCCTCATCAACTCTGGAAGTTGGTCTTCGAGCTCTGGATCTCCAATGGCTTCAACATCACAAGTCTTCAGCTTCCCCAATCCCCAAGCAATCCCAATACCCAAACAAGCAAGCAAAAATCCCCAGAGGGCACACCACACCAGTCAATCAGATATAACAGTATATACTAATAGCAGTAGGGGAATCCTAGTGATTTCTAAGGGGAACTATCCTATACCCATAATCCCTATAGTCCATACCCCAAAATACTCAATCTAAATCCTAAGGGAAATGAATTAATTCTCCTAAGTTGTCACTTAAAACCCTAATTTGTTCATATTGTTCACACCTAAACTAAACACTTAAAACTAAGTCCTAAAAATGGGAACTAAATTGTATCTACAAGTTTAATATCTAAACTAAACAACCTAAAAAGAATGGACAAAAAATATTGAAGCAACTAATAGAACAAAAATTAACAAATTCATGTATGAAATGAAACTATTTAAAATGCTATTTATTTGGAAAATATGGGGAAAATATCAAATAAAAGATAAAATGCAATTTTTATTTTTTATAATTTTCTAGACTCTTTAAAGAAAATTATGCAAAAAGAATCATCAAAAAATAATGTTTTTTCCATTTTATATGATTTTTGAAAATGCATGAAAAATGAAAAAGAAATTAAAAAGAAATATAAAGAAATAAATGGGAGAGGGGTGAGAAAAGCAGTTCGCTGCAGTTATTATTCATGCGGGCTTGAAAAGTGGGGGTGTGGATATAAAAACTGAGTCCAAGGCCCAACGTTTCAATTAATGAAACGCGGCGTTTTGATGTGAGTCTCTCCCTCCGTTTTCAGTTTGAATATGGACCATAGGATTAGATGATTAAGTCAATAATTCTGGAAGATCCAACGGCACACAGTCATCGTCTTCCTCCATGAACCCTAGGGTTTCAGAAAATGATTTCCATGCAAGCATTTTCGAGCACATCCTTCTCCCTCCACAAGCCATGAAACCTCAAGGTATAAAAAGCAAAAACAGTCCAATTTCTTCCCTCTACAAGTCTGTACTGTTAGTTTGCCCTAAAACTCATTCAATCAACCAATTTGATAGGTAGCACAGCCATGATCCACCATGAACACCTGTCATCAACCATACCAAACCTTGCAAATCTTTATCCTAAACTCAACTACAACTCCAGCTGATCTCAGCATGCTAATCCAACAAGATTTTCGTGCCCTATCTTAGTAGTTACAAACTCTAACAGATTTGGTGCCTCATACTCAACCTTCATGAAACTTGCCCAAATTCATCAGAAACAGTCCTCTGCCTATGCTTAACCATTCTACACTACCAAATCCCTAAGATTCTAACTCAACTAAGCAATTCGAACAGAAAACAAACCTGGTGCAAAATGATGAAACAGCTATGCTACTCCTTGAATTTGATGCTTGCAGTGATTGAAACTTGCTTAGTAACCTTGATGATGAATTATGTATGCAATATCCTTTGTGCAAACTCCTTGAATTTTGTTCTTGAAACCTTCTTGCAAATTGGATGATGGAGATGAATGGTACAATTCTTGATCAATTCAGCCAATTCTTGATGTGAATTATGATGCTTGGATGATGATGATGAAGATTCAACCAGAAAATATGAAGATTGATGGAGATTTGGGAGAGTTTGTGAAGCTTATGCAAAATGGAGAAAGTGTGTATAACTTGGGGTTTTGAACAAATGGAATCACCAACCATGGCATGAACTATCTTTTATCAATATATAGGTGAGGTTAGAACCTCCTAGAAACATGGAGAAGTTTCCCTTGCATTCTTTCCCTTGAATTTGGTTTATGTACCTTCCATTACAAGCAACCATGAATAATTCACAAAATATGAACTATGCTCAAAATTCTACTTTAGCCAATGTCTTTAAAATGATCTTTCCATTCAAAATGACCTATAATTTTGCTTCATTTGGCCAAGATATGGAAAATCTCATTTTTAAGTCCATTTTTATTCATTAAATCCAACAATTTTGAAACCTTGTGCTATGAATCTTCCCAATCTCTCATGGTCACTTTTCAAGACTCAAAATGTCATTTGGAACAAGTTTGATGTTGTAAAGTTTTTCATTTGAAGCTTCCTTGTATGAGTTTTGGGCATAGGTTGAAATGACCTGTAATTCTCAGATGACCAAAATACCCTTTGCTTGCCAAGACCATAAGTAGAGTTCCACAAATCATATGAAGGCATACTATACCATTCTAGAAATCTAAGACAATGAGTAACAATTCTTATGTTGACCAGAAGTTCATTTGAAATTTCCTTGAGGGGTAAAGATTGCTTGGAAGTCAAGTCACTTTTACAGACAAAATTTCAGATACCTCAGATGACCTGTAACTTGCAAGGGCCATAACTTGAGTTCTATAAATCTTCTTGATGTCTTCCACCACTCAAATTAAAGGTATTGAGATCCTCTACAAGTTTCATGTTGGCCAAGGATCCATTTGAAGCTTGCATTTTGACTTATCTTGCCTGGAAATTTGACCTAAACTAGGGGATTTTACACAGAAACCCTAATTTAGAACCTCCTCTTTTCCTTGATTTCTCTTGATTTCTTCTTAGCATAACAACATATCCTTATTCTCCATGTCAAATGATGAACCCCACATCTCTTCAATAGCCCTTAATGCCTCTCTAACAATCCTTTGACCTAGGGTTGACCCAGGGTTGACCCAGATGAAACCCTAGTTGACTGTCTTCAACTGCAATACTTGTGATCACATCAACAACTTGTTTCCTTCTCCAAATGCCTTTCTAAGTCCTCCAAGATGTCTAGATACTTCTCATGCTCTCAATTTACAACCCATACCTTCTTTGATGATCCCCAGATACTCTCAGATAAGAGATAGACTCAATGCTTGATCCATTGACTTCTCTGCTTTCAAATTCTTTTATGATGACTTGAATGAGATTGAATTAGGATAATAACCTCTTGATAGGCCTCTAGAGATGAGAATAATGATTGGTTCCCTGCTGGATGATTTACTATGCTATGCTATGCAGATGATTAGACTATGTACATGCCTCTATATGCAAATGCTAATGATATTGAAACATAAACCAAGTGCATAAGGTTGAGCAAATTTTAGGGTGCAACAGCTGCCCCTATTCCAGCGACTTGGACCCGATTGGGTGAAGAGCCCGGAGCCTTCAGACATTCGTGGTACGAGACGGTTGAATACTAAGAACCCATAAATTTGCCAACCGCAGAAATAAACTGCACTCCTGCTTGAGGAACGACATTCATCAACTGAATCTGACTGTCGTGGCAACCCACTGATCTCGCGCGACCGTGATGGGGATTATTTTCATCATTCTGAAAAAGATTCTATCATCGCAGAGACAGAACACTGTCCACATCATGACGCCTGCTTCGTCAATTTGGAAAAACTTCAAAAACTTTGCTGGGGATGGCTCGTCTGCCTTCTCGTCAGAAATAAATCGTCTATGTTAGGAATAAACTCTTCCACGTTAGGAATACACTTGTCCACGTTAGGAATGACATTGTTCACGTTAGGACTCACCCTCCCCCGTAAGGAATAACCGTTCCACATTAGGAATAACACCGTCCACGTTAGGAATAACTCTTTCTCCGCTTTGTCAAACTCTTCTACATAAGGAATACGTCTTCTTTCCATGTAAGGAATCAACCTCTGTATCTGTCCACGTCAGGACTAAACTCTTCCACGTCAGGAATAAACTTTCTTTCCACGTAAGGAACATCTCTTCTTTTCCACGGTGGCGATCAATCTTGATATGTCCACGTAAGGACTCAATCTTTCCACGTAAGGAATAAACTCGTCTTTCCACGTAAGGAAACCATTTTTCTTCCACGTAAGGAAAGCTCTTGATATGTCCACGTAAGGACTCAATCTTTCCACGTAAGGAATCATCATCTTTCCACGTAAGGAATACAACTCGTCTTTTCTGCGTCTGTCCACGTCAGGACTGAACTTGCTTTTCCACGTAAGGAACTGAAGCATTTCTTTCCACGTAAGGAATAACCTTGTCCACGTCAGGACTCACATTTCGTCTTGATTTGTCCACGTAAGGACTCACCTCTGGACTTGCTGAGGAAATAAAATTTGTCCATGTCAGGACACACACTTTGCCCATAACACGAAGAAGGATAAAATTGTCCACGTCAGGACTCTCGTGTTTTGACGATACTAAGAACTACGAACTTGTCCACGTCAGGACGCACGTTTCACCATTACGAATAAAGTTGTCTGCTGGGAATAAATTGTCCGCGTCAGGATACCAACACGAAGAGTAACGAACTTTGTCCACGTCAGGACTCCACACTCAATCAATACCGAGAACTCGAATCTGTCCACGTTAGGACTAACACACATCGTCAACTTGAGGAAATGTCCACGTTAGGACTCCTCATTCCAACAATCTTCTCTAGCAAAAAGAAATCCCGTCAATAAAATTGTCCACGTTAGGACTCATCCTTCCATTGGTCCGCAAACTTCTTATCACTGACGTTACAGCAACTTTGAGGCTGACTCTACTGGGGACATTTGGAAACCAAACTTCCGGACGCCTGTTCTGATAACCGGCGGTAGCCTCTGAAATTCTGATTCATGAATCCTTTGATGACCAATAGCTCTGCTTGGGGATAAGGAGCAACTTATCCTGCTGACTCTGTGGGGAGTAGCGCCGAAGCTGACACTTCGTCGAATGTCTCACACCGAGATCCTGAATGTTTATTGATTCTCCTGAGCAAGTGCTCTCTCTTCCTGCAAGAGAAACAATACTTGGAACAAACGGTTAGCCAACTTAGTTTATGTTTAAAAAATGCATGCGTTCGACAATGATGCAATGCTCCATTCGGCGTGGAAATGCTACGCTTTTATTTGGTGGATGCAAATATGACGCTATATGCCGATGCCAATATGACACTATATGCCAATGCACTATATGCAAATGCAGACTCGAACTGCTGGGTATAGAAACTGCTTCAGCAAAATAAATGCTGAAGATAATGCCAACTCCGCTGGGGATAGCCAGATGCTACAGAATTATTCCAGCAAAATAAATGCTGGAAAGATGAAGTCGACTCAGCTGGGAAACTGAACCTGGACCAAGCGCCTCGTTGAAGTGACACCCTGCTGGGGGATATAACTCTGCTGGAGACTAACAGATGCGCTTGGTATGATTGGACTTTCTGCTGGAAAGTGAACGGATATCACACGGTATTCTGACAAAATAAATGCCATGACCCACACCAACTCTGCCGGGGAGAGCCTTAATCTTCGAGTTCCACTGGGAGGAATGAATACCCTAGATGGAAAGAGAATTCCGCTGGGGATGGGATGATTCTCTTGGGGAAAATCAATTGACTCCGCTGGGGGAGAGTACCTGACCCTGCGGGAGAAGGTGAACTTATCTGAATACAGCTCACAGATATTAATCTTCTGCTTGAGATACACCGTCTGAATACAGTCTACAGTTTTGGAATCGCCAATTCTGTCGAGGATAAACGACTTTGCCGGAGAACGTCCTTCGGATAAGCTACGACTAGCTGGGGAATTCTATCCTTCTTTAGGAAGAACATGCATGACCTGCGTGGGGAACGTGTCTTTCGTTATTGCAATCTTTTGATCATCTTCCTCGTACGGCTATGAAACCTGCGACAACACAAACAAGACAAGACAATCCTATACAACCAAATCGATTCAGGTTAGTGACGTTATTTTCAGTTAATTCAAAGCTTTAGCAATCGTTGGCAAGGGCCAATGATGTTATACACATGCTAGTTTCAGTAAACCTAGGCGTTTTATCATGCACAAAACAGTAAAGACCCAACATCAAGTACTGAATAACATATTTTATTGATTGGGCCCCTGAATGGGCGGAGTTTTGTACACGGGATGTAACTCCTGAAAAGAGGAAGCTACGCAAAGCAGATATACAAGTACGCACAATAAGCATAAATACTTGGCAAATTTAAACTTTGTACACATGTCGGCAACGGGATGCAGACGGAACACCACGAACTGATCCTCCTACGACTCATCCGACTCAAGTGCTTTCCCGGTATTCACACTTCTGAAGAGGTTGTATCAGATAACCGATCCCTTAGGTATTCTCCCGCACTGATGCTTACTGAAATGTCAAATTCGGACCGCAGTCATTTGCTTTTCAAATCCCTAACTTTTGCGTGAACCGCCCTTTACGGGTTTTCAGTTCACCGGGATACCCCTTTTTGCCGAAGCCGCCCAGTGTAGGTTTTCAACTTCGTGGGTGTACATTTTTCCATTTTATCCCTAACTTTTGCCCGAACCTTTTATTATGTTTTTGGTTCGCCAGGATGCCCCATTTTTGCCTGGACTCTCTTTTTTCTGTCCAGCGGGTCTATTTTAAGCAAAGTATTTTTTAACTGCGTCCAAATTCACAGGTGACGTAAAGTCTTCACCGTCCATGGTGGATAACAACAATGCTCCTCCTGAGAAGACTTTCCTGACAACGTATGGCCCTTCGTAGTTGGGGGTCCACTTGCCCCTGTGATCTGCCTGCGGCGGGAGAATCCTTTTCAGCACAAGGTCGCCCGTCTGAAAGCTTCGTGGATGTATCTTCTTATCATATGCTTTCTTCATTCGGCTCTGGTACAAACGACCGTATGCTAGAGAAGCTAGCCTCTTCTCATCCATCAAACTCAATTGGTTCAACCTGTCTTTTACCCATTCTGCCTCATCCAGCTGAACGTCTCGCAATACCCTCAGAGAAGGGATCTCAACTTCCAATGGTAGCACTGCTTCCATTCCGTATACCAACGAGAACGGGGTTGCCCCGGTTGATGTGCGCACCGTCGTGCGATAACCGTGCAATGCAAAGGGTAGCATCTCATGCCAGTCCTTATAGGTCACCACCATTTTCTGAACGATCTTCTTGATATTCTTATTGGCCGCCTCAACAGCGCTGTTCATCTTGGGTCGGTACGGGGAGGAGTTGTGATGTTCGATCTTGAAATTCTGACAGAGCTCCTTCATCATTTTGTTGTTTAAGTTTGAACCGTTGTCCGTGATTATCCGCTCGGGAATCCCATATCGGCAAATGATATCTCTCTTGATGAATCTAGCCACCACTTGCTTCGTTACATTTGCGTAAGACGCCGCTTCCACCCACTTGGTGAAATAATCGATTGCTACTAGAATGAACTGGTGCCCGTTAGAAGCCGTCGGTTCGATCTTTCCAATCATATTGATTCCCCACATCGAGAATGGCCATGGCGATGACATCACATTTAGAGGACTCGGAGGTATATGGATCTTATCAGCGTAGATTTGGCACTTGTGGCACTTCCTCGCAAACTTGAAACAGTCACTTTCCATCGTCAGCCAAAAATAACCTGCCCTCAGCAGCTTTGTCGTCATAGCGTGCCCACCAGCATGCATACCAAAGGTACCTTCGTGTATTTCCTCCATGAGCAGCTTCGCCTCTTTCTCGTCTACGCAACGCAACAGCACCAAATCGTGGTTTCTTCTGTATAAAACGCCATCCGGATTTAAATAGAAATTACCCGCTAATCTCCTGAGAGTCTTTTGATCTTGACTGGATGCCCCAGCCGGATACTCTTTATTCTTCAGGAAATTAAGGATATCAAAATACCACGGTTTGTCATCGGACGCTTCATCAATAGCGAATACATAAGCTGGCCTGTCAAGCCGAAAGATAATGATTCTGGGAGCTTCGTTCCAGAAGTTGACTTTGTACATGGAAGACAAAGTAGCCAGGGCGTCAGCCATTTGGTTCTCTGCCCTCGGCACGTGATGCAATTCCACCTTGTCGAAGAAAGGCAACAATCTCCTTGCATAATTCATGTAATGTATCAAGTTAGGCTGACGTGTCTCCCATTCCCCTTTGATCTGATTTACCACCAGAGCTGAGTCTCCGTATACGTCAAGATGCTTGATTCGCAAATCAATGGCTTCTTCAAGCCCCATTATACAAGCTTCGTATTCGGCCTCATTATTGGTAACGGCAAAGGTCAATCGGGCAGTAAACGGGATGTGCGACCCGTGCGGCGTAGTAATGATTGCCCCTATTCCGCTACCTTAAGCATTCACAGCTCCGTCAAATGTCATCTTCCACTTGGAACCCAACTCTGGTCCCTCGTCTGGCAACGGCTCTTCACAATCTTTCATCTTTAGGTACATGATATCCTCGTCAGGAAAATCAAACCTCATCGATTGGTAATCTTCAATAGGCTGCTCCGCCAGATACTCAGACAACACACTACCCTTTATAGCCTTTTGCGATACGTATTGGATGTCATATTCGGTCAAGACCATCTGCCAACGGGCAATTCTTCCTGACAACGCCTGCTTTTCGAATACATATTTGATCGGATCCATCTTCGAGATGAGCATGGTTGTATGATTCAGCATGTATTGCCTCAAACGCTTGGCGGCCCAGGCTAACGCGCAACAAGTTTTCTCAAGCATTGAGTATCGAGATTCACAATCTGTAAATTTCTTACTCAAGTAGTAGATCGCATGTTCTTTTCTTCCTGTCTCGTCGTGTTGACCGAGAACACAACCCATGCTTCCCTCAAGAACCGTCAAATACATGATCAAGGGTCTGCCTGCCACTAGGGGTATCAAAATAGGAGGCTCCTGCAAGTACTGCTTTATTTTATCGAACGCCTTTTGACAATTTTCGTTCCACGTTACAACTTGATCTTTCTTCAATAGCTTGAATAATGGTTCACACGTAGCAGTTAGGTGAGATATGAACCGAGCGATGTAGTTCAACCTCCCTAAAAACCCGCGCACCTCTTTCTCTGTTTTAGGCGTCGGCATTTCTTGGATCGCTTTTATTTTAGCAGGATCGACCTCTATTCCCCTTTCGCTTACGATAAACCCCAGCAGCTTACCCGATCTCACCCCGAAGGTGCATTTGTTAGGGTTCAGCCTCAGCCTGAACTTCCTAAGCCTCTTAAATAACTTCAACAGATTTACCAGATGCTCCTCCTCCGTCTGGGATTTGGCAATCATATCGTCAACATAAACTTCGATCTCTTTATGCATCATATCATGGAAAAGAGTCGTCATCGCACGCTGATATGTTGCCCCAGCATTTTTCAAACCAAAGGGCATCACTTTGTAGCAAAATGTTCCCCAAGGCGTTATGAAAGTGGTCTTCTCCATATCTTCTGGCGCCATTTTAATCTGATTATAGCCCGAGAAGCCATCCATGAAGGAGAATACGAAGTATTGAGCAGTATTATCAACTAGCACGTCAATATGAGGAAGCGGAAAGTCGTCTTTTGGGCTTGCTTTATTCAAATCCCTATAATCCACGCACATCCGAACCTTGCCATCTTTCTTAGGTACTGGTACGATGTTAGCAACCCAGGAAGGATATTTTGTCACAGCCAGGAAACCAGCATCCCACTGTTTTTGAACTTCCTCTTTGATCTTTACTGCCATATCTGGTCGAGTTCTGCGAAGCTTTTGTTTGACCGGCGGGCAATCTTCTTTCAGTGGCAGGCGGTGCACAACCATATCGGTATCGAGCCCTGGCATATCTTCATATGACCAAGCGAATACATCACTATACTCTCGGAGCATTTCAACCAGTCTTCGCTTGATATCACTCTGCAGCGCGGCGCCGATACGAATGTTCTTCTCAACCCCTTCCGACCCCAAATTGATAATTTCGATGACCTCGTCGTGAGGCAGAATGGCTCTTTCCTCTTGCTTCACCAACCAAGACAGTTCTTCAGGAACATCGCTATCTTCGACAACCTCCTCTTCGGCCTGAAATACCGGGTGTTCAAAGTCGGGACGAGTCACAGGTGGTTCAAGGATGTCATCTGAAAATGTTATCCTGCAAAAGGAATGGTTAAGTGCTTCAAAATGCGTATAAAGCGAATAACCACGTTGCCATTTTATTGAAAAATATAAAACAAGAAAGACAGAGATTACAGTATTTGCACATGAAAAAAAACGCCATTTATTTAATGATTAACACGCAATGTTCATAACAACACAGCCCTAAGCAAATCCTGATGCCCCGGGCAAGACATCAGATTTTTCAACAATTAATAAAGCAAAGCATTACTGTTTAAGAGTCACAGGAACAAGCTCCTGAATAGACCAGTTGCACAGTCCTTGTCCTGGCGTGCTTGGCTGAATCCAAGCATCCATATCACAGTCGCTGTCTCCTTCGTCAGACTCCGAAGCAGCGTTGATGGTTTCATGACATACTCCACTGGCAGAGATGGTTATTGGCCCTCTGAAACGGGGTGCCCCACAGCAGGTGCTGACGACGACGGTTGGTATCCCAGCCCGAACCGGTTCATCTTCACAGGAATATCCAGCACCTTGCCCCAGCCCTTGGCTTCTCCTGCCTCCACCAGAGCTTGAGCTTCTTTATACGACGAAACGGCTATCTCTGACACTTTGCTCGGTCCGGGACCTTTGTCCTTGATACGCAACCCTTCAAATGCCTGGCAGGGCGTTTCGTGGATCTCTCCGTCGACCTCCACATATTTAAATGACGACAGATGGATGACCAGGATGTCTTCTTCTCCGCATACGGTGACTACGCTGTCTCCGACCATATATTTTAATTTCTGATGAAGGGTAGACGTGACTGCCCCAGCCCCGTGAATCCAAGGTCTTCCAAGCAAGCAGCTGTACGCAGGCTGTATATCCATGATATAAAACTCAGTTGCAAACACCTTCGGCCCCACCTGTAGAGGCAATGTGATCGATCCAAAGACTGTTCTCCGCGTGCCATCAAACGCTCTGACTACCAAGTCATTGGGCGTGCACAAGATTCCTCTAACATCCAGTTTCATCATCGCCTTCTTGGGCAGCACATTTAAAGATGATCCGGTGTCGACCAATACATGCGACATTACCGATCCTCTACACTCAACAGATATGTGCAGCGCCATATTATGATCTCTCCCTTTAGGGGTCAAATCGAAGTCGGTAAAGCCCAAGCTGTGGCCTGCATTTACATGAGCCAACACTCCTTCCAGCTGATTTACAGAGACGTCTTGGGGTACGAAGGAAGTATCTAGGACTTTCAACAAAGCATTTCTGTGAGCTTCCGAACACAACAGCAATGACAGGATAGATATTTTGGACGGCGTCTGTTGCAGATGCTCCACAATCTTATAATCACTTTTCCGAATCAAGCGCATGAACTCTTCTACATCTTTCGATGTCGCTTCTTTGTCACTTGCTTGCACTGGGACATTCTCAACCACCTTCCTTTTCCCTTCGCTAGTCTTTCGGCCTCCACTTCAGGTGATATAAAGATCCTACCACTCCTTGTCATACCTCCTGAACCAACAACATTATCTACAGTCTCGGCTGGCTGCTTATTAACATCAATCTTTATTCCGTCACAATACACCTCCAACCCATATGACCAGGGGACTGCTTTCGTGTTCTCGTACGGGATCGGCCCAGCCTTAGTTATGGTGATCGGTGGTCGCTGAACCGGTGTTGCAATAGTGATTGTCTTTCGAGGAATTGTTACAGTGGCCACATCACTCTGATCATCTGCTACTGCCCCTGCAGGCTCTTCAGTTGCTGCTCGATCAAACTGCAATGTGCCTCCATCAATTAACGCCTGAATGCCTTTCTTCAAATCATCACACCCCCCAGCTAGGGTCCAGCATTCCAAGCAATACTCGTCACATCCTGGAAAAACACCCCCTTGCAACAGTCTGCTTTTTATCTCGCTCAGCGGCGTCTTCAAATCCTCGACATTCACAATCAGATTCAACCCTTCCTCAGTCAGAATGGCGTTTGCCCCATGATTAGGCATGGGTTTCTGCACTATATTCGGGCCTGCCATCCCGAAATTGATAGTCTTATTGTCCAAAAGATCCTACACAACGTGTTTAAAAGCATGGCAACCCTCTATATCGTGGCCCGGAGCCCCAGAATGAAACTCACAGTGCCTGCTTGCATCATAACCAAACGGGGGAGTTCCCGTTATCGGCGCCAGAGTTCTCTTCTCTACTAGGTTCAAACCCAACAATGTCTGCAACAAATCTGCATAGGTTGAGGGAGGCTTCTCAAACACTCTTCTCGGTTTACCACCCTGGAACCTTCGCTGAGCTTGCTGTGCCCCCTGCTGAGGCTGCTGCTGCTGCTGCTGCATGGGCTGCGGCTGAAACGGTTGTTGTTGCTGAGGTGGTTGTTGCTGATATGGAATAGTAACACTCGCCACCTGCTGCGGCTGATGATATTGGTTTCGTCCCCTGCCTCGGCCTCGGCCTCCAAATACTGCGCTGGTCTCGCCCTGACGACGCCCACCAAAAGCTTTCCTATTACTGCCAGATGCAGTTGATTCCTCAACCTGGAACTTTCCTTGCTTAATGTTGCGTTCGATCTTTTCTCCCATCAGAATTAAGTCTGAAAAACTGGCTAGAGATGTATGAAACAACATGTCATGAAACAAGCCTGTGAATGTACCGACGAACATGTCATTCATTTCCTTATCTTCTACAGGAGGACGGACCCTGGCAGCCATATCGCGCCACCTTTGCGCGTACTCTTTAAAGCTCTCCCCCTTCTTCTGCGACAGCCCTGCCAGTTGGACCCGATTGGGTGTCAAGTCGCTGTTATACTTGTAGTGGGCTACAAATGCATCTGCCAATTGCTTCCATGTCTTGATATCGGTTGGCTCCAACCCCATATACCACTCTAGGGAAGGGCCTGATAGACTATCTTGAAAGAAATGCATTAGCATTCTCTCATCAGTTGAGTATGCAGACATCTTTCTGTAATAAGCCCGTACGTGCACTTTCGGACACGTGTCCCCTTTATACTTATCAAACGCAGGAGCTTTGAATTTGATTGGCACCCTCAAGCCAGGTACCAGACCCATTGTTGCCATGTCTAAGCCCACAGCACTTTGGTTCAGGACCCCCCTCATCTGCTCTTCCAGCATTCTGATCTTCTGGGAGTCATCCATCGGCCCTTCGAAACATCCGCCGGAGAAAGCGTCCTCCTGCTGATCTTCTTGCCACATACCATTCCCAGCTCCATACCCATCATATCCATTATTACGTCCAGCCATGATCTGATTCATCCCCGGACCTCGGCCTCTGTTGCCGTACCCTTGAACACCTCCAGCAGGCCCAAAAGCCATTAACCCAGCGCCGTTTCCATTTCCGAAACCTCCGTAACCCTGATTGGCCACACCATAACCATCTTGCCCAAAGCCTTGAGCATTGAAACCATATTTCCCAGCGTTATCGAATCCCTGATCGTTGAATCCGAATCCAGCATGGACAAAGCCGTTGCCTCCCATATTATCACCCAAGTTGACATCACCAAGCCCAACGTTATGGACAGCAGTCTTGTTCCCTACTCCGACGTTACCGTTCACAGCAGCGGCAGCGTTGTTGACATTAGCAGCAGGCATATTGACTACGGGTGGAGCCACTGGCGTGGGAGTGCCGTCTCCATGAACAGTATCGACCCGCACAGACTGATGATCCTCGTTGCCGTGACCAGCATTCCGAGCCAACAGAGGTTGGACCATGGCTTGCAAATTCTCCTGACCTTTTGCAATAGCCTCCATGGTCTGCATAAAGAGAGCTAGCTTCTCGCGCACATCTTGCATCTCGTTCTGCATTTGATCCATGATTCTTCGACAGTTGGTGCGGGTAGAATAGCGATGCGGGTGTTGATCTGCAATCCTGGAAAGTACCTGGTACAGAGCAGGAAATAAGACACTATTCAAAGATTACCTGTAATGCAATATGAATATGAATGCAATGCAACGTGTGTGTCTGTGCATTAGGGAAGTTCATTCCCCGATTCTAGTGTGAAGGTGCTGGTGCAGTGGCAGTGCTGACAATATAAAGATCGGAGTTGAATCACAGAAAGCCTCATATATTGCATAGGAACCAATAAGCCAAGAATACAATGTTACTGAGAGTACAAAGAGAAGGCATGACCTCAACCAACAATCCTGGTGATGGTCAGTACTATGCAAGTAAAGCATACAAGTTACTACATGAAATGATCAAATCCTCCCATAAGTCTGGTATTCTTCTAGCAACTTCTTGGTCTCCGGGTGACTTGGTCGAGCAAGCAGCCCTTCAACAAGTTGGTTCCTTTTCTTAAGAACACGGCGCACGTCTTCAGCAGTTTCTTCCCATGCCCCGTCACCGAAGCGGTCTTCCAGTTTACGCTTCTGGGACACAGCTTCGTCTCTCCCTTTGATGGCCTTGTTTAGTGCATTCTGGAGACTGTACCGGGTCATCACTTCTTCTTCACACTTCTTGATGCTGGACTTCAACTGCTCTTCGAGGTCGGAGATTTGCTGCTTCAACTTATCCTCCCTCTTCTTATTGTTGGTGAGCGTAGCATTCCAAGTCTTATTGCAAGAAGAGATCTCTCGGTGAGCGATGTCAAGCGCTTTCTTCTTGGATTCAAGCATGTCATGGGAGCTTCTGAACTCTTGCCCCAGACGTTCGCGCTTCTTCCTCTCCTCAGTCAACTCAGCGCCTAATCTGTTCATTAACTCAATCTGCTGTTGGAAAGCATGGACGACCTTGTTTTTCTCGTTGCGTATCTGGGCTAGCTCCTGCTCTAACCCTTCGTTAATCTTCATCAAGGCTTCTTTTTCTTTCACAACTTGCTCGTAGGCTTCCCGAGAAACAGTAGTTGGCTCTGCTATCGGAATAGGAACAAGAACTGGTGCATCTGGGAATGGCATCCCCAACTGCCTGGCTCTCTCCTGAATCCATTCTCTGTAAGGTGCATAGGCCTGGCAGTCATTCTTTCCTAACAACGGCTTCCCTCTTCGGCTAATACGCGTCCAGGCATGCTGCAACTTGGCCAATAACTCCCCCTTCACGTCTCCGGTGAAGTACAGAGATTCATGTACTTCTTCCTCCCTTGGCGGGTTCTTCAGCGCATATCCGAACTGACGAATGAACAGAGAAGGGTTGTAGTTGATACACCCTTTTCTTCCAATCAGCGGCACATTAGGGTACCCAGAACAACTGAATATAAGCTCGGATCCCAGCAGATCTCTATCAAACCAATCAACGTCTCTAGAAGTTAATCCCATCATATGCTCTGGCCAGTCGGGCGTGATTGCATTATCCATGAAAGGTCCCCTCGATGGAAAATGGCTCTTGAACCACATATACAGCAAAGGTACGCAACAGGAGACATTCTTGCCTCTCCTGTTTTCATTCCTATAGTGCATCGAATGGTAAAAGTCCCCGATCAGCGTTGGTACTGGGTTACCGGCAGCAAATAAATGAAATGCATCCATGTCCACGAAGTTTGGGAAGTTAGGGAACAATACTATCCCATAAATGCAGAGGGCCAAAATGGCGTTAAAGACCACCCAACACCCATTCTTGGCGTACTCTTGAGCCTTACCAACCAGAAACTGAAGAGAAAAACCCGGAACCCCTCGCCACGCAGTCATCAACAAGTCAGAAGCATTTATATGCAGGGCCTTGGCTAAATCCTCCAGATTGGGCTCAGCGGCTGAATGAATAAAAGGAACTGCATTCTGAACTGGCAGCTCAGTAAACTCTACATACTCCTCCATGGTAGGCCCTAAGATAAAATCCGCAAACGTGAAACATCTCAAAGCCGGGTCATAGAATTGCATTAAGGTGTACAGCCCATTCAATTCATCATCAGTGGACCTGCGAACTAAACTCAACAGTCGTCCGTAACTCTGCCTGAAGCTTCTATGGACATCCTCATCTGCAAGAGAAATCAGACCCAGGAGTGGATTAATATCGGGGATAGGTAGCCTATACGCAACGGTCATCCTCAAACCAGCCATGATCAATACTCAGAAGTCCAGATACTAGAACCGGGGGAATGCAAATGCACCTGCAGCACAGACACACGTTTGTAGGATGCAATGATGATGAGTATGCAAACAATGCAATGCAAGTGACATGCAACAGGGACCAAATGCCGTAGCTGAATAGCCTGAACCATATCCAGAAGTCTCAGATAGACTCTCTAGAAGTCCTCAAACCCTGGTCTCAGATAGACCTAAAACAAAGCTCCAACAACAGTCTCTGACAGACCTTAAACCATAACTACGACTGGTCTCTGGTAGACCTCAAATCATATCTCCAACTGGTCTCTGGCAGACCTCATAACACTCCATAAATACCCAGGATCTCTGATCAAGAAATAACCGGTATCTGAAGGTCTAGTTACCTGCATATCCCCACACCCTCTCACAGGTGGATGTCCTAGTAACTGACAAAGGTATGGCATCCTATGCGGTCGTCGGCGTCACAGACTTTCAGGGTTGATGATGCGATTCCCAGAAGGAGTGGCATCACCAAATCCTGAAGAGGCCTCACTTAGCCAACTTCCAAATGATCGGTCCCCAGAGTCGACAATCCAACTAACCAGCAACCCAAGCCACCCAAAGGGCAGGACAGGAGGCCAACCAGAAGAACCTCGTCTGAGTGTAGATTTCGCGGGACACTAGGACATGCAAAGCACGTGCGCGCCCACTAATCTCTACTCTAAGTCTAAGGTGCACTCAAGCCCAGGTCCGGCTTCTCACTCAATATCAGAACACCCGTCACACCCCAATATACAACAATAATCAATATATATATAATGCT
Organism: Lathyrus sativus; assembly: GCA_963859935.3. NCBI lineage: Eukaryota > Viridiplantae > Streptophyta > Magnoliopsida > Fabales > Fabaceae > Lathyrus > Lathyrus sativus. The sequence continues at coordinate 24,855,893 of CAWUDS030000001.1, forward strand.
GAAAATAAAGGTCAGAAATATAAATCCATACAAAATCCACGACGGGAAAACAAGCGTTAGGATTGACTCTCTTAAGGGACATTGGATCCCAAATGCATAAGAACTATCGCCGTCCTTAGCAGCCAGGGGACGTTGGATCCCCAGCAGAGTCGCCAGCTGTCGCTACTGCGAAAATCGGTGCCGGCTGAACAGAAGAGTCGCCACCGTGCGTTATTTATCCCACGGGAGGGAAAGGAAACGCTCAGAGTAAACCTCGCACAACACGGGAAAGGTATGGTCGTCGCAACCAAAACCTGGATTCGGGAGTCGGTTACGCAAGGGGAAGGTATTAGCACCCCTCACGTCCGTCGTACTCGACGGGATCCACGCTTGTTTTCGGGTATGGATTGTTATTCTATCTAAACTATAGGTCTAGGGTTAAAAAGAAAATAAAATGAAAATAAAAATGACTCGGCAAAGTATCGCACTTTATGCCTACATATTCCCGCCTGGAACGAGAAATCAGAGTCAACGTAGTTCGCCTACCTACGGGAAAGGAGGGGAAGGTTGCTCGCTAGGATATCGCATCCTATGCCTACGTACTTTCATACAGCATGAAAGATCAGAGCAAACGTAGTTCGGGCCACGTACGACACAAGCTTGTCTTGGTTGATTTTATTCCTTCTGAAAAAGGTTTTTCTGATTAGCAGTCCAAGCGGACAAAAATGACGTCTTGATGAGTTCACGTTATTTTACGGAAGAAGTGTCTTTTATTGTGTTTGAAATCTTTATGGTGTTTTTCTGTTTGTTTTGAGGAAGAAGAGACAGAACTCTAACCTACGGTTGCGAGGGGAAACAAACTAACCTAATGTTATCATGCATGGGTTAAGACCTAATGTCTATCATGCTCCTCTCTTGCACAGAGAGAAACAGAGATCCTAAGGGAATAGACGGAAACAGAAAAAATATCAGATATATACAGTAAAACAGTAAAATGCATGGATGCAACAATACAAGCGAGGCAAGGGAGTCCCACTCAACCTCGAACCTGGAAAACAATAGGCAAAAGTGAACATGATTCACTTTCAACCCAGCAGGGTAAACAGCAAGCAATACAGTCAGGAAAACCAATCAATACATCAAGCAATAAAATACAGCAAAAATAAACAGCCACAGCAGCTCTGCATCAATATCCATCTTCAAGTCATCTCCAATCAACTACAAGCTTCAGTCAGCAGCAGTCTCTATCCTCACAGTCTTCAAGCAAGGGCTCTGGTTGTCAATCTTCAGTCTACAATGGCTTTTCTTCAAGTCCTATCCTCCAAGCTGAGGGATCAATCACCAGAGTGAATTGGGTGTTAAGCAATTAGTTGACTACCAATGGTGGTAAACCAACTGCTACTAACACATAAGACATCTTCTCTCAAGAGTTCTATCCCTTAGACAGTAGCACCAAGCCTTCCAAAGGAAGGGGGTGAGTGTCTTAGAGAGACTCTGTATCACAGAGAGGAATGGAGGCAGTCAAGGCCTTCCATGTTTGAGAATCAAGCTTTCTAATCTAGAGCTCTGCCTAGCTCCTAAACCCTAATCTCCTCAACAGCTGCTAGCAGGAATCTCCTCATCAACTCTGGAAGTTGGTCTTCGAGCTCTGGATCTCCAATGGCTTCAACATCACAAGTCTTCAGCTTCCCCAATCCCCAAGCAATCCCAATACCCAAACAAGCAAGCAAAAATCCCCAGAGGGCACACCACACCAGTCAATCAGATATAACAGTATATACTAATAGCAGTAGGGGAATCCTAGTGATTTCTAAGGGGAACTATCCTATACCCATAATCCCTATAGTCCATACCCCAAAATACTCAATCTAAATCCTAAGGGAAATGAATTAATTCTCCTAAGTTGTCACTTAAAACCCTAATTTGTTCATATTGTTCACACCTAAACTAAACACTTAAAACTAAGTCCTAAAAATGGGAACTAAATTGTATCTACAAGTTTAATATCTAAACTAAACAACCTAAAAAGAATGGACAAAAAATATTAAAGCAACTAATAGAACAAAAATTAACAAATTCATGTATGAAATGAAACTATTTAAAATGCTATTTATTTGGAAAATATGGGAAAAATATCAAATAAAAGATAAAATGCAATTTTTATTTTTTATAATTTTCTAGACTCTTTAAAGAAAATTATGCAAAAAGAATCATCAAAAAATAATGTTTTTTCCATTTTATATGATTTTTGAAAATGCATGAAAAATGAAAAAGAAATTAAAAAGAAATATAAAGAAATAAATGGGAGAGGGGTGAGAAAAGCAGTTCGCTGCAGTTATTATTCATGCGGGCTTGAAAAGTGGGGGTGTGGATATAAAAACTGAGTCCAAGGCCCAACGTTTCAATTAATGAAACGCGGCGTTTTGATGTGAGTCTCTCCCTCCGTTTTCAGTTTGAATATGGACCATAGGATTAGATGATTAAGTCAATAATTCTGGAAGATCCAACGGCACACAGTCATCGTCTTCCTCCATCAACCCTAGGGTTTCAGAAAATGATTTCCATGCAAGCATTTTCGAGCTCATCCTTCTCCCTCCACAAGCCATGAAACCTCAAGGTATAAAAAGCAAAAACAGTCCAATTTCTTCCCTCTACAAGTCTGTACTGTTAGTTTGCCCTAAAACTCATTCAATCAACCAATTCGATAGGTAGCACAGCCATGATCCACCATGAACACCTGTCATCAACCATACCAAACCTTGCCAATCTTTATCCTAAACTCAACTACAACTCCAGCTGATCTCAGCATGCTAATCCAACAAGATTTTCGTGCCCTATCTTAGTAGTTACAAACTCTAACAGATTTGGTGCCTCATACTCAACCTTCATGAAACTTGCCCAAATTCATCAGAAACAGTCCTCTGCCTATGCTTAACCATTCTACACTACCAAATCCCTAAGATTCTAACTCAACTAAGCAATTCGAACAGAAAACAAACCTGGTGCAAAATGATGAAACAGCTATGCTACTCCTTGAATTTGATGCTTGCAGTGATTGAAACTTGCTTAGTAACCTTGATGATGAATTATGTATGCAATATCCTTTGTGCAAACTCCTTGAATTTTGTTCTTGAAACCTTCTTGCAAATTGGATGATGGAGATGAATGGTACAATTCTTGATCAATTCAGCCAATTCTTGATGTGAATTATGATGCTTGGATGATGATGATGAAGATTCAACCAGAAAATATGAAGATTGATGGAGATTTGGGAGAGTTTGTGAAGCTTATGCAAAATGGAGAAAGTGTGTATAACTTGGGGTTTTGAACAAATGGAATCACCAACCATGGCATGAACTATCTTTTATCAATATATAGGTGAGGTTAGAACCTCCTAGAAACTTGGAGAAGTTTCACTTGCATTCTTTCCCTTGAATTTGGTTTATGTACCTTCCATTACAAGCAACCATGAATAATTCACAAAATATGAACTATGATCAAAATTCTACTTTAGCCAATGTCTTTAAAATGATCTTTCCATTCAAAATGACCTATAATTTTGCTTCATTTGGCCAAGATATGGAAAATCTCATTTTTAAGTCCATTTTTATTCATTAAATCCAACAATTTTGAAACCTTGTGCTATGAATCTTTCCAATCTCTCATGGTCACTTTTCTAGACTCAAAATGTCATTTGGAACAAGTTTTATGTTGTAAAGTTTTTCATTTGAAGCTTCCTTGTATGAGTTTTGGGCATAGGTTGAAATGACCTGTAATTCTCAGATGACCAAAATACCCTTTGCTTGCCAAGACCATAAGTAGAGTTCCACAAATCATATGAAGGCATACTATACCATTCTAGAAAGCTAAGACAATGAGGAACAATTCTTATGTTGACCATAAGTTCATTTGAAATTTCCTTGAGGGGTAAAGATTGCTTGGAAGTCAAGTCACTTTTACAGACAAAATTTCAGATACCTCAGATGACCTGTAACTTGCAAGGGCCATAACTTGAGTTATATAAATCTTATTGATGTATTCCACCACTCAAATTAAAGTTATGTAGATCCTATACAAGTTTCATGTTGGCCAAGGATCCATTTGAAGCTTGCATTTTGACTTATCTTGCCTGGAAATTTGACCTAAACTAGGGGATTTTACATAGAAACCCTAATTTAGAACCTCCTCTTTTCCTTGATTTCTCTTGATTTCTTCTTAGCATAACAACATATCCTTATTCTCCATGTCAAATGATGAACCCCACATCTCTTCAATAGCCCTTAATGCCTCTCCAACAATCCTTTGACCTAAGGTTGACCCAGGGTTGACCCAGATGAAACCCTAGTTGACTGTCTTCAACTGCAATACTTGTGATCACATCAACAACTTGTTTCCTTCTCCAAATGCCTTTCTAAGTCCTCCAAGATGTCTAGATACTTCTCATTCTCTCAATTTACAACCCATACCTTCTTTGATGATCCCCAGATACTCTCAGATAAGAGATAGACTCAATGCTTGATCCATTGACTTCTCTGCTTTCAAATTCTTTTCTGATGACTTGAATGAGATTGAATTAGGATAATAACCTCTTGATAGGCCTCTAGAGATGAGAATAATGATTGGTTCCCTGCTGGATGATTTACTATGCTATGCTATGCAGATGATTAGACTATGTACATGCCTCTATATGCAAATGCTAATGATATTGAAACATAAACCAAGTGAATAAGGTTGAGCAAATTTTAGGGTGCAACAGCTGCCCCTATTCAAGCGACTTGGACCCGATTGGGTGAAGAGCCCGGAGCCTTCAGACATTCATGGTACGAGACGGTTGAATACTAAGAACCCATAAATTTGCCAACCGCAGAAATAAACTGCACTCCTGCTTGAGGAACGAAATTCATCAACTGAATCTGACTGTCGTGGCAACCTACTGATCTCGCGCGACCGTGCTGGGGATTATTTTCATCATTCTGAAAAAGATTCTATCATCGCAGAGACAGAACACTGTCCACATCATGACGCCTGCTTCGTCAATTTGGAAAAACTTCAACAACTTTGCTAGGGATGGCTCGTCTGCCTTCTCGTCAGAAATAAATCGTCTATGTTAGGAATAAACTCTTCCACGTTAGGAATACACTTGTCCATGTTAGGAATGACATCGTTCACGTTAGGACTCACCCTCCCCCGTAAGGAATAACCGTTCCACGTTAGGAATAACACCGTCCACGTTAGGAATAACTCTTTCTCCGCTTTGTCAAACTCTTCTACATAAGGAATACGTCTTCTTTCCACGTAAGGAATCAACCTCTGTATCTGTCCACGTCAGGACTAAACTCTTCCACGTCAGGAATAAACTTTCTTTCCACGTAAGGAACATCTCTTCTTTTCCACGGTGGCGATCAATCTTGATATGTCCGCGTAAGGACTCAATCTTTCCACGTAAGGAATAAACTCGTCTTTCCACGTAAGGAAACCATTTTTCTTCCACGTAAGGAAAGCTCTTGATATGTCCACGTAAGGACTCAATCTTTCCACGTAAGGAATCATCATCTTTCCACGTAAGGAATACAACTCGTCTTTTCTGTGTCTGTCCACGTCAGGACTGAACTTGCTTTTCCACGTAAGGAACTGAAGCTTTTCTTTCCACGTAAGGAATAACCTTGTCCACGTCAGGACTCACATTTCGTCTTGATTTGTCCACGTAAGGACTCACCTCTGGACTTGCTGAGGAAATAAAATTTGTCCACGTCAGGACACACACTTTGCCCATAACACGAAGAAGGATAAAATTGTCCACGTCAGGACTCTCGTGTTTTGACGACACTAAGAACTACGAACTTGTCCACGTCAGGACGCACGTTTCACCATTACGAATAAAGTTGTCTGCTGGGAATAAATTGTCCGCGTCAGGATACCAACACGAAGAGTAACGAACTTTGTCCACGTCAGGACTCCACACTCAATCAATACCGAGAACTCGAATCTGTCCACGTTAGGACTAACACACATCGTCAACTTGAGGAAATGTCCACGTTAGGACTCCTCATTCCAACAATCTTCTCTAGCACAAAGAAATCCCGTCAATAAAATTGTCCACGTTAGGACTCATCCTTCCATTGGTCCGCAAACTTCTTATCACTGACGTTACAACAACTTTGAGGCTGACTCTACTAGGGACATTTGGAAACCAAACTTCCGGACGCCTGTTCTGATAACCGGCGGTAGCCTCTGAAATTATGATTCATGAATCCTTTGATGACCAATAGCTCTGCTTGGGGATAAGGAGCAACTTATCCTGCTGACTCTGTGGGGAGTAGCGCCGAAGCTGACACTTCGTCGAATGTCTCACACCGAGATCCTGAATGTTTATTGATTCTCCTGAGCAAGTGCTCTCTCTTCCTGCAAGAGAAACAATACTTGGAACAAACGGTTAGCCAACTTAGTTTATGTTTCAAAAATGCATGCGTTCGACAATGATGCAATGCTCCATTCGGCGTGGAAATGCTACGCTTTTATTTGGTGGATGCAAATATGACGCTATATGCCGATGCCAATATGACACTATATGCCAATGCACTATATGCAAATGCAGACTCGAACTGCTGGGTATAGAAACTGCTTCAGCAAAATAAATGCTGAAGATAATGCCAACTCCACTGGGGATAGCCAGATGCTACAGAATTATTCCAGCAAAATAAATGCTGGAAAGATGAAGTCGACTCAGCTGGGAAACTGAACCTGGACCAAGCGCCTCGTTGAAGTGACACCCTGCTGGGGGATATAACTCTGCTGGAGACTAACAGATGCGCTTGGTATGATTGGACTTTCTGTTGGAAAGTGAACGGATATCACACGGTATTCTGACAAAATAAATGCCATGACCCACACCAACTCTGCCGGGGAGAGCCTTAATCTTCGAGTTCCACTAGGAGGAATGAATACCCTAGATGGAAAGAGAATTCCGCTGGGGATGGGATGATTCTCTTGGGGAAAATCAATTGACTCCGCTGGGGGAGAGTACCTGACCCTGCAGGAGAAGGTGAACTTATCTGAATACAGCTCACAGATATTAATCTTCTGCTTGAGATACACCGTCTGAATACAGTCTACAGTTTTGGAATCGCCAATTCTGTCGAGGATAAACGACTTTGCCGGAGAACGTCCTTCGGATAAGCTACGACTAGCTGGGGAATTCTATCCTTCTTTAGGAAGAACATGCATGACCTGCGTGGGGAACGTGTCTTTCGTTATTGCAATCTTTTGATCATCTTCCTCGTACGGCTATGAAACCTGCGACAACACAAACAAGACAAGACAATCCTATACAACCAAATCGATTCAGGTTAGTGACGTTATTTTCAGTTAATTCAAAGCTTTAGCAATCGTTGGCAAGGGCCAATGATGTTATACACATGCTAGTTTCAGTAAACCTAGGCGTTTTATCATGCACAAAACAGTAAAGACCCAACATCAAGTACTGAATAACATATTTTATTGATTGGGCCCCTGAATGGGCGGAGTTTTGTACACGGGATGTAACTCCTGAAAAGAGGAAGCTACGCAAAGCAGATATACAAGTACGCACAATAAGCATAAATACTTTGGCAAATTTAAACTTTGTACACATGTCGGCAACGGGATGCAGACGAACACCACGAACTGATCCTCCTACGACTCATCCGACTCAAGTGCTTTCCCGGTATTCACACTTCTGAAGAGGTTGTATCAGATAACCGATCCCTTAGGTATTCTCCCGCACTGATGCTTACTGAAATGTCAAATTCGGACCGCAGTCATTTGCTTTTCAAATCCCTAACTTTTGCGTGAACCGCCCTTTCACGGGTTTTCAGTTCACCGGGATACCCCTTTTTGCCGAAGCCGCCCAGTGTAGGTTTTCAACTTCGCGGGTGTACATTTTTCCATTTTATCCCTAACTTTTGCCCGAACCTTTTATTCTGTTTTTGGTTCGCCAGGATGCCCCATTTTTGCCTGGACTCTCTTTTTTCTGTCCAGCGGGTCTATTTTAAGCAAAGTATTTTTTAACTGCGTCCGAATTCACAGGTGACGTAAAGTCTTCACCGTCCATGGTGGATAACAACAACGCTCCTCCTGAGAAGACTTTCCTGACAACGTATGGCCCTTCGTAGTTGGGGGTCCACTTGCCCCTGTGATCTGCCTGCGGCGGGAGAATCCTTTTCAGCACAAGGTCACCCGTCTGAAAGCTTCGCGGATGTATCTTCTTATCATATGCTTTCTTCATTCGGCTCTGGTACAAACGACCGTATGCTAGAGAAGCTAGCCTCTTCTCATCCATCAAACTCAATTGGTTCAACCTGTCTTTTACCCATTCTGCCTCATCCAGCTGAACGTCTCGCAATACCCTCAGAGAAGGGATCTCAACTTCCAATGGTAGCACTGCTTCCATTCCGTATACCAACGAGAACGGGGTTGCCCCGGTTGATGTGCGCACCGTCGTGCGATAACCGTGCAATGCGAAGGGTAGCATCTCATGCCAGTCCTTATAGGTCACCACCATTTTCTGAACGATCTTCTTGATATTCTTATTGGCCGCCTCAACAGCGCCGTTCATCTTGGGTCGGTACGGGGAGGAGTTGTGATGTTCGATCTTGAAATTCTGACAGAGCTCCTTCATCATTTTGTTGTTTAAGTTTGAACCGTTGTCCGTGATTATCCGCTCGGGAATCCCATATCGGCAAATGATATCTCTCTTGATGAATCTAGCCACCACTTGCTTCGTTACATTTGCGTAAGACGCCGCTTCCACCCACTTGGTGAAATAATCGATTGCTACTAGAATGAACCGGTGCCCGTTAGAAGCCGTCGGTTCGATCTTTCCAATCATATTGATTCCCTACATCGAGAATGGCCATGGCGATGACATCACATTTAGAGGACTCGGAGGTATATGGATCTTATCAGCGTAGATTTGGCACTTGTGGCACTTCCTCGCAAACTTGAAACAATCACTTTCCATCGTCAGCCAAAAATAACCTGCCCTCAGCAGCTTTGTCGTCATAGCGTGCCCACCAGCATGCATACCAAAGGTACCTTCGTGTATTTCCTCCATGAGCAGCTTCGCCTCTTTCTCGTCTACGCAACGCAACAGCACCAAATCGTGGTTTCTTCTGTATAAAACGCCATCCGGATTCAAATAGAAATTACCCGCTAATCTCCTGAGAGTCTTTTGATCTTGACTGGATGCCCCAGCCGGATACTCTTTATTCTTCAGGAAATTAAGGATATCAAAATACCACGGTTTGTCATCAGACGCTTCATCAATAGCGAATACATAAGCTGGCCTGTCAAGCCGAGAGATAATGATTCTGGGAGCTTCGTTCCAGAAGTTGACTTTGTACATGGAAGACAAAGTAGCCAGGGCGTCATCCATTTGGTTCTCTGCCCTCGGCACGTGATGCAATTCCACCTTTTCGAAGAAAGGCAACAATCTCCTTGCATAATTCATGTAATGTATCAAGTTAGGCTGACGTGTCTCCCATTCCCCTTTGATCTGATTTACCACCAGAGCTGAGTCTCCGTATACGTCAAGATGCTTGATTCGCAAATCAATGGCTTCTTCAAGCCCCATTATACAAGCTTCGTATTCGGCCTCATTATTGGTAACGGCAAAGGTCAATCGGGCAGTAAACGGGATGTGCGACCCGTGCGGCGTAGTAATGATTGCCCCTATTCCGCTACCGTAAGCATTCACAGCTCCGTCAAATATCATCTTCCACTTGGAACCCAACTCTGGTCCCTCGTCTGGCAACGACTCTTCACAATCTTTCATC
>CAWUDS030000001.1:24866183-24926250 GCA_963859935.3 Lathyrus sativus
ATATATTGCTCTGTCCCACTCATCACACGGGGTCAGCCCCAATCCATCTCTCCGTCGTGGAGGGCCTAGCTCATTGATCAGCTGTCGCGCGCGGATCAGAACGAGTGTTTTTTGATGAAAACGTAATATAGCGACAATTCAACTCGGATATCGTCTCAAGGATTTCTTTTATGTGATTAATCTACCAAATTCGAAATGGAGGGGGAGTTGGTTTGGTTTCTGATCGGATAAATAAAGAAAATGCAATTAAGCGGTTAAAATAAGTGATTATCAAAATAAGTCAATCTACTGTTTTCGGTTCCGGCTTATCACGGGTTTCTACCTTACCAATTTCCTAAGCGATTTCGATCTCTATTCGATTCCTATGTCAATTAACAAGCGCAAAAGACATAAACTAGATTACCAATCCTATATTCCAAATTAAGCAAACGGATTAAGTTTTCGTGAATTAAGCAAACACGAATTATAAACGTGAATTAACGACAAAGCGACGTAACGACGAATAAAAGCTAAGGATGCAATCATACGAATTTAATCAAAACAATTCTATAAAATAACAGATTAAGCAAAAGCAATTCATAGAATAGTGTTGAAAGAGAAACAAATTAGATTGATAAAGTAAAAATCTCAAAGCGTTGGAACGCGATTACAGCAGAATGACTCTAAGGAATTAGCTCTCCATGGTTCTCTCAAAGCTCCGAATGTATTTTTCGTGAAAATGTAATTAGGTGAACAGTAACACGAGTATTTTTCCTTTAAAAAGAAACCAAATTCGGGTCATAACCCAACTGGGTCGAAAACATAACCCAGGCCCAATACATGACCCAACACTAAAATTAAGTTCTAATGCTGTAACTTCAAACGGAATTCTGGAGTTTTTGGCTCCGAATCTGACTTCGACTCCAACACGAAAGTCGAAGCTGTCTCTCATAGCTTTCCGGAGATTTTTAGAACGCCTCAAACGGATTCCCGGAACTCCAGTTATGATCGTTTCCGTGCAGACTGCTAAAGCTGAAAAATAAGTGCGGAAACCAAATTAAACCAAAAATAAAATAAAATATAAAAACAAATAAAACATAAAAATAATCAAGATAAAGTAAAGAAATGCCTAAGTAAAAATATAGGAGAAAGTGCATAAAACATAAAAATAATCAAGATAAAGTAAAGAAATGCCTAAGTAAAAATATAGGAGAAAGTGCATAAATATGCACTGATCACTCATCACGCTGGGAGCGCTTAAGCGTCTCCCCATGGACACAAACCTTAGGATCTATGACATTTTGATATTAATGATTATAGGAATACATTGACGAATATAATGAGAAAGATTTTTAGACAATGACAACGATAATTCTAAAATACAAAAGTGTAGAGACAAGTGTTTGACACTGGTTGGCTTGTGGATTTTTCTCAACTGGTACTCGTAATGTCTTGAAAACTCTTCGAATGGGGAGAAAAAGAGATAATTTTCTTATAGCATGATATATTTGAGATCATAGCCTATATATAGAATGATAATCATTTAAAATTCTCATTATTTCTAAATGGATTATCTTGACATCCACTTATATTTAAGCACATATTCAATTAAATAATTAATTATTAAATATAATTAATTATTTTATTTACTTACTCAACCGATTAAGATTCTTATATATATATATATATATATATATATATATATATATATATATATATATATATATATATATATATATATATATATATATATATATATATATATATATATATATATATATATATATATATATATATATATAATATTATATATATATATATATATATATATATATATATATATATATATATATATATATATATATATATATATATATATATATATATATATATATATATATATATATATATATATATATATATATATATATTATATATATATATATATATATATATATATATATATATATATATATTGCTCTGTCCCACTCATCACACGGGGTCAGCCCAATCCATCTCTCCGTCGTGGAGGGCCTAGCTCATTGATCAGCTGTCGCGCGCGGATCAGAACGAGTGTTTTTGATGAAAACGTAATATAGCGACAATTCAACTCGGATATCGTCTCAAGGATTCTTTTATGTGATTAATCTACCAAATTCGAAATGGAGGGGAGTTGGTTTGGTTTCTGATCGGATAAATAAAGAAAATGCAATTAAGCGGTTAAAATAAGTGATTATCAAAATAAGTCAATCTACTGTTTTCGGTTCCGGCTTATCACGGGTTTCTACCTTACCAATTTCCTAAGCGATTTCGATCTCTATTCGATTCCTATGTCAATTAACAAGCGCAAAAGACATAAACTAGATTACCAATCCTATATTCCAAATTAAGCAAACGGATTAAGTTTTCGTGAATTAAGCAAACACGAATTATAAACGTGAATTAACGACAAAGCGACGTAACGACGAATAAAAGCTAAGGATGCAATCATACGAATTTAATCAAAACAATTCTATAAAATAACAGATTAAGCAAAAGCAATTCATAGAATAGTGTTGAAAGAGAAACAAATTAGATTGATAAAGTAAAAATCTCAAAGCGTTGGAACGCGATTACAGCAGAATGACTCTAAGGAATTAGCTCTCCATGGTTCTCTCAAAGCTCCGAATGTATTTTTCGTGAAAATGTAATTAGGTGAACAGTAACACGAGTATTTTTCCTTTAAAAGAAACCAAATTCGGGTCATAACCCAACTGGGTCGAAAACATAACCCAGGCCCAATACATGACCCAACACTAAAATTAAGTTCTAATGCTGTAACTTCAAACGGAATTCTGGAGTTTTTGGCTCCGAATCTGACTTCGACTCCAACACGAAAGTCGAAGCTGTCTCTCATAGCTTTCCGGAGATTTTTAGAACGCCTCAAACGGATTCCCGGAACTCCAGTTATGATCGTTTCCGTGCAGACTGCTAAAGCTGAAAAATAAGTGCGGAAACCAAATTAAACCAAAAATAAAATAAAATATAAAAACAAAATAAAACATAAAAATAATCAAGATAAAGTAAAGAAATGCCTAAGTAAAAATATAGGAGAAAGTGCATAAATATGCACTGATCACTCATCACGCTGGGAGCGCTTAAGCGTCTCCCCATGGACACAAACCTTAGGATCTATGACATTTTGATATTAATGATTATAGGAATACATTGACGAATATAATGAGAAAGATTTTTAGACAATGACAACGATAATTCTAAAATACAAAAGTGTAGAGACAAGTGTTTGACACTGGTTGGCTTGTGGATTTTTCTCAACTGGTACTCGTAATGTCTTGAAAACTCTTCGAATGGGGAGAAAAAGAGATAATTTTCTTATAGCATGATATATTTGAGATTATAGCCTATATATAGAATGATAATCATTTAAAATTCTCATTATTTCTAAATAGATTATCTTGACATCCACTTATATTTAAGCACATATTCAATTAAATAATTAATTATTAAATATAATTAATTATTTTATTTACTTACTCAACCGATTAAGATTCTTATATATATATATATATATATATATATATATATATATATATATATATATATATATATATATATATATATATATATATATAGATATTGCTCTGTCCCGCTCATCACACGGGGTCGGCCCAATCCATCTCTCCGTCGTGGAGGGCCTAGCTCATTGATCAGCTGTCGCGCGCGTATCAGAACTAGTGTTTTTGATGAAAACGTAATACAACGACAATTCAACTCGGATATCGTTTCAAGGATTCTTTTATGTGATTAATCTACCAAATTCGAAATGGAGGGGGAGTTGGTTTGGTTTCTGATCGGATAAATAAAGAAAATGCAATTAAGCGGTTAAAATAAGTGATTATCAAAACAAGTCAATCTACTGTTTTCGGTTTCGGCTTATCACGGGTTTCTACCTTACTAATTTCCTAAGCGATTTCGATCTCTATTCGATTCCTATGTCATTTAACAAGCGCAAAAGACATAAACTAGATTACCAATCCTATATTCCAAATTAAGCAAACGGATTAAGTTTTCGTGAATTAAGCAAACACGAATTATAAACGCGAATTAACGACAAAGCGACGTAACGGCGAATAAAAGCTAAGGATGCAATCATACGAATTTAATCAAAACAATTCTATAAAATTATAGATTAAGCAAAAGCAATTCATAGAATAGTGTTGAAAGAGAAACGAATTAGATTGATAAAGTAAAAACCTCAAAGCGTTGGAACGCGATTACAGCAGAATGACTCTAAGGAATTAGCTCTCCATGGTTCTCTCAAAGCTCCGAATGTATTTTTCGTGAAAATGTAATTAGGTGAACAGTGACACGAGTATTTTTCCTTTAAAAAAAAAGAAGCAAATTCGGGTCATAACCCAACTGGGTCGAAAACATAACCCAGGCCCAATACATAACCCAACACTAAAATAAAATTCTAATGCAGTAACTTCAAACGGAATTCTGGAATTTTAGGCTCCGAATATGACTTCGACTCAAACACGAAAGTCGTAGCTCTCTCTCTTAGCTTTCCGGCGATTTTTAGAACGCCTCAAACCGATTTCCGGAACTCCAGTTATGATCGTTTACGTGCAGACTGCTAAAGCTGAAAAATAAGTGCGGAAATCAAACTAAGCCAAAAATAAAATAAAATATAAAAACAAAATAAAACATAAAAATAATCAAGATAAAGTAAAGAAATGCCTAAGTAAAAATATAGGAGAAAGTGCATAAATATGCACTGATCACTCATCACGCTGGGAGCGTTTAAGCGTCTCCCCATGGACACAAACCTTAGGATCTATGACATTTTGATACTAATGATTATAGGAATACCTTGACGAATATAATGAGAAAGATTTTTAGACAATGACAATGATAATTCTAAAATACAAAAGTGTAGAGACAAGTGTTTGACATTGGTTGGCTTGTGGATTTTTCTCAACCGGTACTCGTAATGTCTTGAAAACTCTTCGAATGGGGAGAAAAAGAGATAATTTTCTTATAGCATGATATATTTGAGATCATAGCCTATATATAGAATGATAATCATTTAAAATTCTCATTATTTCGAAATGAATTATCTTGACATCCACTTATATTTAAGCCCATATTCAATTAAATAATTAATTATTAAATATAATTAATTATTTTATTTACTTACTCAACCGATTAAGATTCTTATATATATATATATATATATATATATATATATATATATATATATATATATATATATATATATATATATATATATATATATATATATATATATATATATATTTATATATATATATATATATATATATATATATATATATATATATATATATATATATATATATATATATATATATATATATATATATATATATATATATATATATATATATATATATATATATATTATATATATAATATATATATATATATATATATATATATATATATATATATATATATATATATATATATATATATATATATATATATATATATATATATATATATATATATATATATATATATATATATATATATATATATATATATATATATATATATATATATATATATATATATATATATATATATATATATATATATATATATATATATATATATATATATATTGCTCTGTCCCGCTCATCACACGGGGTCAGCCCAATCCATCTCTCCGTCGTGGAGGGCCTAGCTCATTGATCAGCTGTCGCGCGCGGATCAGAACGAGTGTTTTTGATGAAAACGTAATACAGCGACAATTCAACTCGGATATCGTCTCAAGGATTCTTTTATGTGATTAATCTACCAAATTCGAAATGGAGGGGGAGTTGGTTTGGTTTCTGATCGGATAAATAAAGAAAATGCAATTAAGCGGTTAAAATAAGTGATTATCAAAATAAGTCAATCTACTGTTTTCGGTTCCGGCTTATCACGGGTTTCTACCTTACCAATTTCCTAAGTGATTTCGATCTCTATTTGATTCCTATGTCAATTAACAAGCGCAAAAGACATAAACTAGATTACCAATCCTATATTCCAAATTAAGCAAACGGATTAAGTTTTCGTGAATTAAGCAAACACGAATTATAAACGTGAATTAACGACAAAGCGACGTAACGGCGAATAAAAGCTAAGGATGCAATCATACGAATTTAATCAAAACAATTCTATAAAATAACAGATTAAGCAAAAGCAATTCATAGAATAGTGTTGAAAGAGAAACAAATTAGATTGATAAAGTAAAAATCTCAAAGCGTTGGAACGCGATTACAGCAGAATGACTCTAAGGAATTAGCTCTCCATGGTTCTCTCAAAGCTCTGAATGTATTTTTCGTGAAAATGTAATTAGGTGAACAGTGACACGAGTATTTTTCCTTTAAAAAAAAAGAAGCAAATTCGGGTCATAACCCAACTGGGTCGAAAACATAACCCAGGCCCAATACATGACCCAACACTAAAATAAAATTCTAATGCAGTAACTTCAAACGGAATTCTGGAATTTTGGGCTCCGAATCTGACTTCGACTCCAACACGAAAGTCGTTGCTCTATCTCTCTTAGCTTTCCGGCGATTTTTAGAACGCCTCAAACCGATTTCCGGAACTCCAGTTATGATCGTTTCCGTGCAGACTGCTAAAGCTGAAAAATAAGTGCGGAAATCAAACTAAGCCAAAAATAAAATAAAATATAAAAACAAAATAAAACATAAAAATAATCAAGATAAAGTAAAGAAATGCCTAAGTAAAAATATAGGAGAAAGTGCATAAATATGCACTGATCACTCATCACGCTAGGAGCGCTTAAGCGTCTCCCCATGGACACAAACCTTAGGATCTATGACATTTTGATATTAATGATTATAGGAATACATTGACGAATATAATGAGAAAGATTTTTAGACAATGACAAAGATAATTCTAAAATACAAAAGTGTAGAGACAAGTGTTTGACACTGGTTGGCTTGTGGATTTTTCTCAACTGGTACTCGTAATGTCTTGAAAACTCTTCGAATGGGGAGAAAAAGAGATAATTTTCTTATAGCATGATATATTTGAGATCATAGCCTATATATAGAATGATAATCATTTAAAATTCTCATTATTTCGAAATGGATTATCTTGACATCCACTTATATTTAGTACATATTCAATTAATTAATTAATTATTAAATATAATTAATTATTTAATTTACTTACTCAACCGATTAAGATTCTTATATATATATATATATATATATATATATATATATATATATATATATATATATATATATATATATATATATATATATATATATATATATATATATATATATATATATATATATATATATATATTGCTCTGTCCCGCTCATCACACGGGGTCGGCCCAATCCATCTCTCCGTCGTGGAGGGCCTAGTTCATTGATCAGCTGTCGCGCGCGGATCAGAACTAGTGTTTTTTATGAAAACCTAATAAAGCGACAATTCAACTCGGATATCGTTTCAAGGATTCTTTTATGTGATTAATCTACCAAATTCGAAATGGAGGGGGAGTTGGTTTGGTTTCTGATCGGATAAATAAAGAAAATGCAATTAAGCGGTTAAAATAAGTGATTATCAAAACAAGTCAATCTACTGTTTTCGGTTTCGGCTTATCACGGGTTTCTACCTTACCAATTTCCTAAGCGATTTCGATCACTATTCGGTTCCTATGTCATTTAATAAGCGCAAAACACATAAACTAGATTACCAATCCTATATTCCAAATTAAGCAAACGGATTAAGTTTTCGTGAATTAAGCAAACACGAATTATAAACGCGAATTAACGACAAAGCGACGTAACGGCGAATAAAAGCTAAGGATGCAATCATACGGATTTAATCAAAACAATTCTATAAAATTACAGATTAAGCAAAAGCAATTCATAGAATAGTGTTGAAAGAGAAACGAATTAGATTGATAAAGTAAAAACCTCAAAGCGTTGGAACGCGATTACAGCAGAATGACTCTAAGGAATTAGCTCTCCATGGTTCTCTCAAAGCTCCGAATGTATTTTTCGTGAAAATGTAATTAGGTGAACAGTAACACGAGTATTTTTCCTTTAAAAAAAAGCAAATTCGGGTCATAACCCAACTGGGTCGAAAACATAACCCAGGCCCAATACATGACCCAACACTAAAATAAAATTCTAATGCAGTAACTTCAAACGGAATTCTGGAATTTTGGGCTCCGAATCTGACTTCGACTCCAACACGAAAGTCATTGCTCTCTCTCTCTTAGCTTTCCGGCGATTTTTAGAACGCCTCAAACGGATTTTGGGAACTCCAGTTATGATCGTTTCCGTGCAGACTGCTAAAGCTAAAAAATAAGTGAGGAAATCAAACTAAGCCAAAAATAAAATAAAATATAAAAACAAAATAAAACATAAAAATAATCAAGATAAAGTAAAGAAATGCCTAAGTAAAAATATAGGAGAAAGTGCATAAATATGCACTGATCACTCATCACGCTAGGAGCGCTTAAGCGTCTCCCCATGGACACAAACCTTAGGATCTATGACATTTTGATATTAATGATTATAGGAATACCTTGACGAATATAATGAGAAAGATTTTTAGACAATGACAACGATAATTCTAAAATACAAAAGTGTAGAGACAAGTGTTTGACACTGGTTGGCTTGTGGATTTTTCTCAACCGGTACTCGTAATGTCTTGAAAACTCTTCGAATGGGGAGAAAAAGAGATAATTTTCTTATAGCATGATATATTTGAGATCATAGCCTATATATAGAATGATAATCATTTAAAATTCTCATTATTTCGAAATGGATTATCTTGACATCCACTTATATTTAGTACATATTCAATTAATTAATTAATTATTAAATATAAATAATTATTTTATTTACTTACTCAACCGATTAAGATTCTTATATATATATATATATATATATATATATATATATATATATATATATATATATATATATATATATATATATATATATATATATATATATATATATATATATATATATATATATATATATATATATATATATATATATATATATATATATATATATATATATATATATATATATATATATATATATATATATATATATATATATATATATATATATATATATATATATATATATATATATATATATATATATATATATATATTGCTCTGTCCCGCTCATCACACGGGGTCGGCCCAATCCATCTCTCCGTCGTGGAGGGCCTAGCTCATTGATCAGCTGTCGCGCGCGGATCAGAACGAGTGTTTTTGATGAAAACGTAATACAGCGACAATTCAACTCGGATATCGTCTCAAGGATTCTTTTATGTGATTAATCTACCAAATTCGAAATGGAGGGGGAGTTGGTTTGGTTTCTGATCGGATAAATAAAGAAAATGCAATTAAGCGGTTAAAATAAGTGATTATCAAAATAAGTCAATCTACTGTTTTCGGTTCCCGCTTATCACGGGTTTCTACCTTACCAATTTCCTAAGCAATTTCGATCTCTATTCGATTCCTATGTCAATTAACAAGCGCAAACGACATAAACTAGATTACCAATCCTATATTCCAAATTAAGCAAACGGATTAAGTTTTCGTGAATTAAGCAAACACGAATTATAAACGCGAATTAACGAAAAAGCGACGTCACGGCGAATAAAAGCTAAGGATGCAATCATACGAATTTAATCAAAACAATTCTATAAAATAACAGATTAAGCAAAAGCAATTCATAGAATAGTGTTGAAAGAGAAACGAATTAGATTGATAAAGTAAAAACCTCAAAGCGTTGGAACGCGATTACAGCAGAATGACTCTAAGGAATTAACTCTCCATGGTTCTCTCAAAGCTCCGAATGTATTTTTCGTGAAAATGTAATTAGGTGAACAGTAACACGAGTATTTTTTCTTTAAAAAGAAAGAAAATTCGGGTCATAACCCAACTGGGTCGAAAACATAACCCAGGCACAATACATGACCCAACACTAAAATTAAATTCTAATGCAGTAACTTCAAACGGAATTCTGGAATTTTTGGCTCCGAATCTGACTTCGACTCCAACATGAAAGTCGTAGCTCTCTCTCTTCGCTTTCCGGCGATTTTTAGAACGCGTCAAACGGATTCCCGGAACTCCAGTTATGATCGTTTTCGTGCAGACTGCTAAAGTTGAAAAATAAGTGCGGAAATCAAATTAAACCAAAAATAAAATAAAATATAAAAACAAAATAAAGCATAAAAATAATCAAGATAAAGTAAAGAAATGCCTAAGTAAAAATATAGGAGAAAGTGCATAAATATGCACTGATCATTCATCACGCCGGGAGCGCTTAAGCGTCTCCCCATGGACACAAACCTTAGGATCTATGACATTTTGATATTAATGATTATAGGAATACCTTGACGAATATAATGAGAAAGATTTTTAGACAATGACAACGATAATTCTTAAATACAAAAGTGTAGAGACAAGTGTTTGACACTGGTTGGCTTGTGGATTTTTCTCAACCGGTACTCGTAATGTCTTGAAAACTCTTCGAATGGGGAGAAAAAGAGATAATTTTCTTATAGCATGATATATTTGAGATCATAGCCTATATATAGAATGATAATCATTTAAAATTCTCATTATTTCAAAATGGATTATCTTGACATCCACTTATATTTAAGCACATATTCAATTAAATAATTAATTATTAAATATAATTAATTATTTTATTTACTTACTCAACCGATTAAGATTCTTATATATATATATATATATATATATATATATATATATATGTATATATTGTCGCTACTGCGAAAATCGGCGCCGGCTGAACAGAAGAGTCGCCACCGTGCGTTATTTATCCCAACGGAGGGAAAGGAAACGCTCGAAGTAAACCTCGCAAAAAACGGGAAAGGTATGGTCATCGCAACCAAAACCTGGGTTCGGGAGTCGGTTACGCAAGGGGAAGGTATTAGCACCCCTCACGTCCGTCGTACTCGACGGGATCCACGCCTGGTGTTTATAAGGAAAAGGGTGTGTTTATCTATCTACGCTAATGGTCGGTCTGAAAAGAAAAGAAAAGGACAGGACTCGACAGAACATACAGTGTTCTGGGCCTACGTACTCCCTCGTGCAATGGGAAAGTCAGAGTCAACGTAGTTCGACTACCTACGTCTAGACGGGGGGAAGGTTGCTCGCCAGGACATCGCGTCCTGTGCCTACGTACTTCCACACAGCATGGAAGATCAGAGCAAACGTAGTTCGACTAACTACGGCTAATCTGGGCGTTCTCACACAGCAGTGAGAAATTAATCTGGTTTTAAGGGTTCGGGACCCTATGGGAAAAACTACGGTCTGGCCTCAAATGCACTCGGGCAAGAGAAAAGGGGTAACATCAGCCGTCAGCGGGAAAGTCTCGATCGCACAGCAGCGAGAGAACAAAAGGTTAGTTGTTAGTGTGCTCGCTAGGATATCGCATCCTATGCCTACATATCCTCGTCTGGTACGAGGAATCAGAGCAGCTGTAGTTCGGCTAACTACGACACAAGCTACTCAAGTGCTTTTCTATTGATGAGAAAGGGAAAAGACACCCTAAAACTATGGTTGAAAAGGGGAATCTACCTATTGTTATCATGCCTGGTTGACCATCCTAATGTCTATCATAACTCCTCCGCAGCGGAGAAGTTAGAGCTCCTAAGGGATCATGGCAACGGGACTAAACAGCAAACAGGAATCAACTGCAAAGTAAAGAAATACTAGAAATATGCATGAATGCAACAACCAAACAAGCAAGGCACAAAGGCCGCCAACCACAGAGGTAAGGGAGCTCAGCTCTACCAAATACCAGCAAGCAAAGCCACTCAATAACAAACAAGCAGAAGGAGGACCACCTCAACTTCTCATGCACACAAAGCCTATCTCTAAGATGCACCTACCTCAGAAATATCTAGATGAACCCCTAGGTCTAATGCAGCATAGCACCACACAAGTCAAACAACACAAAGAGAAGGCGAACCAGCCAGACAAACCCCTATCCAAAACTTAAACCAAAACCCGGAGCAGGACCCCTAAACAAAACCCTAATCAAATCTCTAAGCAAGACCCTAAGCAAAACCCTACACAAGAGAAAACAAACCAGTTTCCAAGCTTCAAAACAAGCTTACCAAAGAGAGGGAGCTAAGCAGACAAACCCATAGTGCCTTCCTCAGGAAAGTACCAGGAAGTTACCACTCAGGGATCATATCCTATGCGGCTCAACAACTGTGATTGGTTTACATTCCTCCTCAGGAGAAACTAAACTCACATTAAGGCTCCAACATCATTGGATACTTAAGAAATCCTAGATGAACTAAGGGAACTAAGTGAACAGGCCCATAGTGCCTTCCTCGGGAAAGTACTAGGAGGCTGTCACTTAGGAATCATATCCCATGTGGCTCAACAACTGTGATCAGTTTACATTCCTCCTCAGGAGAAACTAAACTCACATGAAGGCTCCAACATCACTGGATACTTGAGAAATCCTAGATGAACTAAGGGAACTAAGTGAACAGGCCCATAGTGCCTTCCTCAAGAAAATACTAGGGGGCTTCCACTTAGGAATCGTATCCCATGTGGCTCAACAACTGTGATCAGTTTACATTCCTCCTCAGGAGAAACTAAACTCACATGAAGGCTCCAACATCATTGGATACTTGAGAAAGAGGCGAGAAGAAAGAATGAAAGGCATTCATAGTGCCTTCCTCAGGAAAGTACCATAAACTCCCTTCAAACTTCAGGATCTCAAACCTCACAAACAGAGAACAAGCTCCTAGACTAGGTCTTCAATCTTCTCCTTATCATGCTCCTTGCAAGTTCTTCAAAACAAGCTAAGCCCCCAAAGCAATTCCCCAAAGGAACCCCACAAGCAGACAAACATCACAAAGGCATACCTCACAACCAAGCAATTCAGAAAATACCCTAAAAATACTAAAACCAAAGGGAAAAATCTAACATTAATTCACAAGGGTCTATTATACTTACCCATAATATCCCTATAGTCCCATACCCAAAAATCGAACTAAAACTCCTAAAAGAAATGATTTACTTCACCTATGTCACACCTAAAACCCTAATTTGGTCATGTTAATGTCAATTAATCAAACTATCCAAAATAAGCTCCTAAAAATTGTGGTATAAAAACCAGGGGATCCTAACATTCATATCTAGTTGTACTAAAAAGAATGAATCAAAAATATTATGGGAAGATCATGAACAAAAATGGAGAAAATCATGTATGAACTAAAAGATATTAAAAAGTCATTTAAATGGAAAATATGCTAAAAATAGCAAACAAAAATAAAATGGCATTTTTATTTTCATATAATTTTCTAGACATTTATATGAGGTGGTATAAAAAACAAGAAATTAAAAATCAATTATTTTCATTTTTTTATGAATTTTTGAAGATTAAATGAAAATAGAAAGAAATTAAAAAGAAAAGAGAGAGAGAGGTGTAGAAAGTAACAAAATCAGTTCATTTGCAATGGGCCAGCTGCGCAGGGAGGTGTGAATAACACTATGGGCCCAGATACGCGTTTAATGAAACGCGGCGTTTCAAGCTTGTTGAATCTCCCTCCAATTTTCAACTTTAAACATGGGCCGTTGGATTGGATTTCAGTCAACCATTTTGACAGGATCGAACGAACATGCTTCATCTTCTCCAACGAGCCCTAGGGTTTTCAGAAAATCTAACTTCATGCATGTAGCTTCAAGGCATTCGTTCTCTCTCAATATTCCATGAAATCAAGAACTATAAGAACCAAAATTAATCTACTAACTCCAAGGAATCCAGCCATACCAATATCACTCCCTGAAACCCCCTAGAACTCCAAACCCGATAGGTAGAAACCCCTGGTTCACCAACTTTACACTACAATGGACTCTCACGATTCTTGATTCTAATGGTACTATCTTGTTCATCATGTTACCCTAATCACATTAAGCTATAACATGCTGGTTAAAACTCACTACACAGCCTAATCTTGATCTTTAAAGAAATGACACCCTGCCATGAAACCTCATATAATCTTCTCTAACTTTCAGAAAGTGATCATATAACCTAACCTAACAACCTTACACTAACAATCTAATCTAACAACACATAATTAGGGAGATAGGAGAAAGAATCCAAACCTGCTAGTTGGCTATGGCAGGTATGGATGCAGATGGATTCAAGACTTGATTCTTCTTCACAATGCTCCTCTAATGGAGTGATTCTTTCTGTTTGCAATAGCCTTGACGATGAGTGCTTGTAATGGTGAATTCGAGCCTTGCTTGCACTTGAAGAATCCTTTGAATACCTCACTCTTCTCTCACTCTCTCCACTGAATTTTCCAACCACCAATCTCCCTTTGATCCCCCCAATATATAACCATCATTAGAAGAATCTAGATCCCTCTAGAATATGGTAGAAAGTCATGGAATTCTCACTTGATGACATATTGGATATCTCTTATCTCATGCATTAAGCTCCTTGAATTTTTGTCAAAATCTCTCCTCATGAGATATTGAAAAGGTATGTACAAAAAACAAGCATTTCCTTGCCTTGTGTGAAGTTTTCCAAAGCTGTCTTATTATGCAAGAAAAAACTTTACAAAGCAAGTCCAATTTTAAACCCTCAAATCAAAATTGTGGCTGAACCAAAGTCTTTAAAATGTTGTTTAGAATCAATTTGGTATATTACATGACCCATTTTGGATTTGTAGATTGCCCAAACCAATTTTCCATTTGAACTTTTTCAACTTATATGCCTTTTTTAAGCCATTTTCACCAACTTTGTAATTCCTTTCTACAAGCTTTTCCAACAACTCATGACCACTTTTATAGGCTTAAAATGTCATTTTGAGCATCTTTCATGTTTTGAGTTTTTCCATTTGAGGCTTGGAAATAGGAGATATGGCCTTTGCTTAAAATGACCTATAATCACCAAATGACCAAAATACCCCTGTCTTGTTCAAACTATAAGTTGAGCTCTGAAAATCAGATGAAGTCATACCATACCTTTTTGGAAAGGGGAGACAATGAGGAACAACTCTTATGTTTGCCAAGAATTTATTTGAAAATTCCTTGATGGTCAAAAGTTGGTTGGAAGTCAGACAACTTTTCCAGACAAATTTCAGTGCCCTCAGATGACCTGTAGCTTGCAAGAGCTATAACTTGAGTTCCATAAATCATATTGATGACTGCCACCACTCAAATTAAAGCTATGAAGATACTCTACAAGTTTCATGTGGACCAGAAATTCATATGAAGCTTGCATCTTGAGTTACACTGCTTTGAAGTTTGACCTAAATCAGGGGATTTTACACTGAAACCCTAATTTGGTAACTCCTCTTCTCCTTGACTCCTGTTGATTTTTCTTGGGCACAACACCATATCCATATCCATATAGCAAATAATGAATTCCACCTTCTTCAAATGATCCTTGATGCCTTTCAAAACAAGTCTTTGACCTAGGGTTGACCTAGATAAGACCCTAGTTGACTGACTTCAACTGAGGCTCTCGCAATCATTCCAATGACCTGGTTACTCCTCAAGAATGATCATCTAGGCTCTTCATAACATCCATACACACCTCATGCTCTTGGCTCATAGCTCACGCTTCCTCTGATGATCCCCAACTAATCCTCAAGATAGGAGAGAACCCCATGATTGATCTGTCAACTCTTTAAAGCTCAAATTCTTTTCTGATGACCTGAGTAGTCTTGAATATGAATGAAACCCCTCTGAATATGCCTCTTGAGACAAGAATGGCACTTGATCCCCTGATTAAGATAACTTGCTTACGCTATGCAATGCAGATGAATGCACTATGTACATGATGACAATGCAAATGATTATGCAATTGAAACATAAACCTAGGTTAGAAAATGTTGGGCAAAATTTGGGGTGCAACAGCTGCCCCTATTCAAGCGACTTGGACCTGAAGGGTTGAAGAGCGCTCAACCTTCAAACATTCGGAGGTACAAGACGGTTGAATACCAATAAAACCCGAAAATTTGCCAACCGCGAGAATATACTGTAAAACTGCTTGGGGAATAAAATCCAGAACCAAACCCAGTCGTCACGGCAACAAACTGATCAATCATCTGGTAAAGAACTCCTGATTTTAACACCCGTTACCTGCGCGATACCCCATATAACAAACCCGAGGGTTGCAACAAAACACCTGATCCTCTTACATCCTCTACTGATAGACAGGAAGAGAAATATACTTACATCGTCTAAAGATAGACGGAAAGACACCCACAATCTGAAGAAACAAACCAATACTCACATCGTCTAAGGATAGACGGGAAGACACCCTGCTTCAAGGAAAACTTCGATACTCACATCGTCTAATGATAGACGGGAAGACACCCAAAATCCATACTCACATCGTCTAATGATAGACGGGAATACACCCATAATCCATACTCACATCGTCTAATGATAGACGGGAAGACACCCATAATCCCGAAGGAAAAAATTCATCAATACTCACATCGTCTAAGGATAGACGGAAAGACACCCATAATCCATCAATACTCACATCGTCTAAGGATAGACGGAAAGACACCCATAATCCCGAAGGAAAAAATTCATCAATACTCACATCGTCTAAGGATAGACGGAAAGACACCCATAATCCATCAATACTCACATCCAATACTCACATCGTCTAAGGATAGACGGGAAGACACCCTGATCCCGAAGGAAAAAATTCAATACTCACTTCGTCTAATGATAGACGAAAAGACACCCATAATCCATACTCACATCGTCTAAAGATAGACGGGAAGACACCCAAAATCCATACTCACATCGTCTAAGGATAGACGGAAAGACACCCATAATCCCGAAGGAAACATTCAATACTCACATCGTCTAATGATAGACGGAAAGACACCCAAGATCCATACTCACATCGTCTAAGGATAGACGGAAAGACACCCATACGCACTTCAACACCATCCATCAAATCTCAGAATCCTTTCGTCTACGGGAATTGATGGAAAGATCAATATCCTTAAAGGGGCCACATCATCAGTAAGAACCGACGGGAAGAAAACCACCTTCAAATAGCCCTGTCGTCAATAAGAATCGACAATCAGGAAAACCCTCTTGAAATGTCATCTCATCAGATAAAAAAAAATAAAACCAATATCCGAAGACTGCCTTAAAACCCCCTCATCGTCTAAAGATAGACGGAGAAAACTCGCTGGGGAAACACATCATCCGTATGAACCGACGATAAGAAACCCGCTGAAAAATCACCTGAAACTTCACATCGTCTACTGATAGACGGAAAGAACACCAATTAGAGAAACCCCATCTTGAAACCCCACTGGAAAATTAACCGAAACTTCACCTCGTATGAGAAACCCCAACTTGAAACCCCATTGGAAAATTATCACCCGAAACTTCACATCGTCTACTGATAGACGGAAAGAAACCAACCTGCTACAGAACCCCATCTTGCAACCCTACTGAAAAAAATCACCCGAAGCTTTTCATCGTCTAATGATAGACGGGAAGAAAGCCACTTATTGGAGGCACACCTCGTCAATATGAATTGACGGGAAGAAAAGTATGTCGATACCAGATGACTGATTGATCAAAGCATAACTGTTGCATGATCTGAAATACAAATAAACTGCTGAATTATCTGAACACTGCTGCTGGATGAAATGCCCCTGAACTGATCACAGAGTAATTCACGCGCCATATGAGGCTGATAGAAAACCTGGCTTATGCTTCGTATGCATATGCATATGTTTGAACCTTCCTATGACGTAATGCTCCATTCAGGATGGAAATGCTACGCATCTTGAAGATGAAATGCAAGTATGATACAAATATGATGATGCATGCAATATGCTAATGCAGGCTCAGGCTGCTGGAGAAAGTCGGGTACAGAAAACCATTTCAGCAAAATAAATGCTGAAGACGAAGCCAACTCCGCTGGGGATAGACCGGATATCACAGAATTATTCCAGCAAAACAAATGCTGGAAGAGTGAAATCAACTCCGCTGGGGAAATTGGGAACTTAGCCAAGCACCTCGTTGAAGCAACACCCTGCTGGGGAATATAACTCTACTGGGGAATAGCAGACGTGCCAAGTATGATTGGACTTCTCTGGGGATAGCTCACCCGTGCCACTGAAAAACTGGACTTTTGCTGGAGAAAATATACGGAGTCTTCCTGCGTACTGACGAAGATTAGATTTGGAAACTGATGCGCCAACACGGATGGGCCTCACAGTGATCGCCAACATGGATTTGAACTCTTAGGCTATCTGTGATGGGTCAGGTACAACTGACGCTGGGAAACATTCTGTCTGCATACACAGTCTCCTGGTTGAAGAGTCAAAGGATAGTAACACGACTTCCCGACATTCGCCTCGCACCCGAAAATTGGCCGACTCTGCTCAAATAACTCTGAATAACTCTGATGATACGGGGAAGAACGATCCCTTCGCTTCTGATATGCCCCAGCCTGCGGGACCTCTGTGGGGATGGTCCTCGAAAGGAAATCTGCAAATCTTTTCCCTGGTGGTCTGATATGAAATGCCCCCAGCATTCTGAACTTCGGAGAGATGCTACACATCGAATGCTTCTCGAATAAAGAATAACCTCTGCGCTCTTACGATGGCCTGCCCCTGACTGCAATGACCTTGCCCTTGATTAGCTGATTCAGAGTAGTGCCCTTGACTACAAGATATTCACCGAATCTCAACCTGGTTGCCCCAGGATAACTGACTTCGAAAGGCTGACCTGACTGGGGATCACGATAATAGTTTTCCCCTGCTCTCGGAATATTCGGGCGTTCTGTATTCTATCCTGACCATACTTTCCATTGCAGAAAACTTTCCTGCTGTCAAGCGCTTACTCGCAAGTAAAACAAGTTGTTATGCATAAAAGACATATTAATGCAACACATATGACAGCTTTGACATCCAATCTGTTCACTGGGAATAGGAAAAAAACAGTTTATGGCACAAAATGCACAAAACATTTATCAACATCAGTACCAACATGGTAAGAGGAACCCTTTTAGGAGTCAGAATCGACGCGACCTTTACCGAAGTATGCTTTCGAAATAACCTGCTTCAATTAGGACTTTTGAAGGTTATAACGTGGTCAGGTTCACGGTTTTAAAAGAAAGGATAAAGGCTCGAAGTTTATTTTAACCCACCCATTCTCCTTGATGTTCTCCCATCCTACGTTCAGCTAATTCGACCTTAGCGCTCACCTCTCAGAGGCTGAAAGATAGGAGTGATAGTTCGAGAAACTTTTGGATTTTGGAGTGACAGCCACTCACTCTTCGTCTTTGACACTCGGGATCACACGACTCGTATTTGTCCGAGGATTTTTCTTTTGTCATCCTTTCATCTTTTTTCTTATCCCTAACTTTTGCCTGGACTGACTCTTTTCGAGTTTCTTTTGATTTTTTTAAGTCCAGCGGGATGCCCTCATTTTTGCCTAAGTCATTTGCTTTGAAATTTTGACTTAGCGGGCTTTTGATTCTTTTTGCTTCCTTCTTTTTCTGAACAAGTCGTGTGACACTGGTTGCCTGACTCATTGGAGAATAATGTGACTGTCTCACTCTTGATTTAACCATTGTGGTTTTTTAGGCACGACCTCTAGAGGTGTGATTGATCCTCGAACGGACACTCCCTTTATTTGATTCGGACGCTCGGTCAAATTAGCTAACACCTACCCTGCCCCAGGTTAAAGATGGAGGGTTTTTCGTTTTCAGAAAGAACTCCTACTACTAGGCTCAAAGGGGTTGTCAAGGGATTATCTTCCTTATATCACCGATGTTTAGGGATTTGAAACAATGTCTGTACATCATCAACAGGTTTTATTTCAAAAGCATACAATCAGAAGCTGCATGTCGTTCATTTTCGTCATCCTCCCCAGATTCCTCTTAACCAGGCGTTGGACATTTGTAAAAACAATTAGTGAACACGAATGGATTTAATCAAAACATGCATATTTATTTCATTATCATCAATTGAATGAAAACAACAAGTTTTACAAACAAGATTGCAATTTAAACAGGAAAGAAACTACAAATGTAAAGAAATGACAAGATAAAACACAGAAAAATGCCAGCTTCCTAGAACCGGGCTTTCACATCTGTCCTGCTGCTGAACCAGCTATCTTCACAATCAGTTATTAGAGGCAACTCGAAGTTGTCCTGATCTGCTCTCAACGACCCAACCAAATTATAGAACCCCTCCTCATTACTCAGATGATTTTGGGCCCTTCCTGCCCGAAGTTGATTGCTGCACTGTCAAGTAGGTCCTGCACTTTGTGCTTGAAGGCCAGACAATCTTCAATATGGTTCCCCGGCACTCCTGAATGGAAATCACAGCGCTCGATGATATTATACCCTACTGGAGGCGTACCTGTCAGCGGGGCTAACTTCCTCTTCTCAACCAACTGTAATCGTAGCAACACCTGAAGAAGTTCGGCATACGGCATCGGAGGCACACTAAACACCCTCAACGGCCTCTGATTTTGAGCTTTTCGCTGATCGGGATGCTGCTGCTTGTGCCACTGTTGAGATTGTTGCTGTCGTCGCTGGTACCGGGTTAACTGTTGAACAACCTTCATAGCCAATACAACATCGGTTTCTTGACTTTCACTGTACTGATCAAGGCACTCCTTATGCTTAGCCATTTTCTTTCTCAGATCTGCCCCAGGAATAGGCAACAGTTGTGGGCATGGAGATTCTGACACCCTGGAGTCCAGGATACGCTTCTGACCTACTGCAGCTTTAGAAACATCCGTCATCTTGACATCAACTGGGATAGGAGCAATACCTACAGCTACACAGCTTGGCGTGAATTCAATATCTTTCGAGTCAATCAGGTCTTGAACATTGTGCTTAAAAGCATGACAACTCTCGATGTCATGTCCGAGTGCCCCAGAATGAAATTCACATTGCTTACTGGTATCGTACCCATAAGGAAGCGCTCCTGTGGGTGGGTCCAACGTTCTCTTTTCAACCATCTTGAACCTCAATAAAGCCTGAAAGAGCTCAGCATACGTTGAAGGTGGCGCCTCAAATGCCCTCTTTGGCTTCCCCTCCTGAATCCTCCGTTGAGTCGGGTGCATCTTTTGTTGCTATTGCTCAGGTTCTACAGGCACAGGTGGCGCGAGCTCCTTCACTGCGGCTTCAAATAGCTGATCATCCCCCTTCCTAAGCACATTCTTGCCCACCTCCATGATCAAGCTCATTTGGGTCTTCAGCTGACTATTTTCTTCTTTGACGATCTTCTGCTCCAGACGCATCTCTTGCATGTCTCTCATCATCTGCCCCAGCTGGCTTCGGACTTCAATCAATTCAACCCGATTCTGTTCCATATCTCTGAAGGAATTCCTGCAATAAACTGGACGATGAGGAAATAAGACCCACAGTTCTGATGTACCTGTTAAATGATAATGCAACGCAGAAAGCAAACACATATTCAAGCCAAGACAAAGAGAAGCTCAAGCTATAAGCACACAGACGAACATCTCCCACACATGTATAACCAACAAAAGCAGCACGTAAGCACAAATGAGTACGAATACAATGACCCCAGCCAACAATCCTGGTGATGGTCACCAAACACTAGTGCACAAAAGCTAAACGGGTCAGTAGAGAAACAGATGCGGCACCCGGCACAGAAACCTCTAGAAACTTCTCCCATACTCAACTGAACTCTCCGTTCGACAATCTTCAGAACACACACTTCCCGTGGAGTCTTCCATGACATTAACTGACGAACCCACACAACTGGATGACGGAGAATCATTAATCTGAACAAAACCCTGGGGCGTGATGAAAATCCGGTTAGAGTCTAACAGATCTTGAACCTGGCTTCTGAGCACCTTACAATCATTTGTTGAATGCCCCGGTGTCCCGACATGGTACTCACAGCGGGCGCTGGCATCAAAACCTGGAGGATATGGTGGAATCATTGGATTCGTCTCTTTCGGCACTATCAATCCACTTCTGACCAGATCTAGCAACAACTGACTGTACGACACTGGTAGCTGAGTAAACTGCCTTTCAGGTTTCCTTGGTCTTCGCTGGGCGTGCTGACGCGATCGACGACAGGATGACCGTTGACTTGAAGTGTCTGAAACCCGATTCTGAGATACTAGAGATTCTGAGACGACATCATTTCCTTCTTCCCACTCTTCTTGAGAACTGACAACTGACTCATTCTTATCAACTGGGATATAAGGAACATCTCGAAGCTTTCCACTCTTGAGTCCTCTCTCAACAAGCTCTCCCATTCTCATCAGGCCCATAAAGCTTGTACAACCGAACAATTTGTCATAATAATGGCCTTTCAGAGTACCCAAGAAGATGTCAACCATTTCTCTTTCCTGAAGCGGTGGTTGAACACTAGCAGCCAATTCTTTCCATCTTTGCACATACCCTCTGAATGATTCATTCTCCTCCCGAGATAATTCTTGCAGATGTACGAGACTAGGAGCCATACCCAGGTTGTACTCATACTGCTTCAGGAAAGCTCTGGCTAAATTCACCCATGATCGAATCTGATCACTCTCCAACTGCACATACCACCTCAAAGATGCCCCAGTCAGACTATACTGAAAGCAATGGATCATCAGTTTGTCGTTTCGCACAAACGCAGTCATTCTTCGACAGAACATCATCCAATGCAGCTTCGGACAGCTAACTCCCGTGTACTTTTCGAATTTCGGCACTTTGAACTTATAAGGCAACACCAGGTCAGGGACCAAACACATGTCTGCAGCCTCCAGGTTGACAGCATCTTTGACCTCCAAAGCTTTAACTCTTTCTTCCAATACTTGGAACCTTCTAGCACTTTCAAGAGCTCTTGAGTTTACAGTCCTGGCTACTGGAATATATCTGCGTGGATTCCTCTCAGGGAAAACGGCACCTTGATTGTTAACAGGAGGAGGACGTTCATTTCTGGCAACGAACTGCTCATGTCGATCTCGGTTCTCAACAGTAGGCTGTACAACCTGGTCTGCAGTAACGTTGTTCGCTTGCGGGAAGTCTTCCATAGAATCATACCGAGGGTGGGACGTCATAATAAACCCTGTCAAGGTGTTAGGAGACTCGACATTGCCTTCAGACGGTAACGGACTACACTGCTTGATTCTGCTCAAATCTGCTTCAGCCCCTTGGTCGTCTTCAACTCTCCACACTTGCCTCGAACAATCCCCCGAGAATCACCCTCTGGTGAAAACAAAGGCTGGATAAGTGCTTTGGCCAGCAGGAGAAATGCTATGCAATATGATTTATGCAGACAGAATACAAAAAAATGCTAACGTGCATGTGTGCATCGGGGATATTTCCCCTCTGATTCCAGTGTCTAGGTAGCAAGACAAGATAAACCATAAAGACAATATTTAGAAAAACCCTCATATATTTATTGGAATGACAATCTTGTCAGGGCGTTACACAACTATGTTCCATACAACTGATATGATAAAGGAGGATCCCGACCAACATGCCTGGTGGTGATCTCAACACACAGAATACAAGAGAGAAATCAAGTGCGGGTACGGTCGCAGAAATCCTCGAGCAGCTTCTTCGTCTCTGGGTGATCCGGTCGATAAATCAAGCCTTCTATCAACTGATCCCTTTTCCTGACCGTTCCATGGATATCTCTGACAAAATCTTCCCAAGCCTTATCCTGGGCACCATCCTCAGGTTTGGGCCTCTTGATGTCCGCTCTGCGCTGACAATCTTCCAGATTCTTCATGGCATCAATCAGTTGGCGTTCGGCCTCGTATCGACGACATGCTTCTTCTTCAAGCTCTTCATTCTTCACTTTAACCTGTTCTCCCAACTGAGCAACCTGTGTCTTTAGCTCTTCTTCCCGTTCTTTGCGTTTGGCCATAGTAAGGTCCCAATGCTCTCTGAACTTAGCTAACTTCGTGTAGGCCCTTTCCAGCTCTTGTTTCTTAGTAGTCAATACACTGCTAACTGAGTCTACATCTAACTCCAGACGCTTCTTGGTTTCATTCAAATCCAGTAAAGTAGTCTTCAGATGTTTCAAAGCTTTGGCCTGTTGCTTGGAAAAATATCCTGTTTCAATCTTTTCATGACGAAGCTGGGCATTCTCTTTCTCTAGAGCCTCTTTAGCCTTTGCTAACTCTTCTTTCTCCGCCATCAGCTGCTTGTATACCCGCATGTCTATAGTGGTGGGCTCCTCCACCGGAGAAGGATACAATGGCTGAACTGCAGGATAAGGCATAAGGAATTTCGCAGCTCGTTCACGAATCCATTCCACATACGGACCAAGAACTCGAGTACCCCCTCTGCCACCTAAAGGCTTCCTTCTCTTATGCAGGTTCTTCCATGCTTTCTCAAGCTTGATCAACATCTCTTCCTCTATTGCCCCGGTGAGATACAGAGATTCCTGTATCTCCTCGGGCTTCGGCGCTTCCTGAGGTGCATACCCAAACTATCTGATTAATAAGGAAGGGTTGTAATTGACACACCCTTTCCTTCCTGTTAAAGGAACATTAGGGAATCCTTCGCATCTGTATATGACCTCAACTCCAAACACCTCCTCATTAACCCACACCACATTCTCAGAAGTCAACCCCATCAAGCGCTCAGGCCATCCTAAAGAATCAATAGAAGTGACAAAAGGCCCTGACTTCGACATATGACTAGTAAACCACCTGCACAGTAGAGGTACACAGCAAGAGACATTCCTTCCTCGCCGCTTTTCATTTTGGTAGTGAGTGGAATGGTGGATATTGTCGCTACTGCGAAAATCGGCGCCGACTGAACAGAAGAGTCGCCACCGTGCGTTATTTATCCCAACAGAGGGAAAGGAAACGCTCGAAGTAAACCTCGCGAAAAACGGGAAAAGGTATGGTCATCGCAACCAAAACCTGGGTTCGGGAGTCGGTTACGCAAGGGGAAGGTATTAGCACCCCTCACGTCCATCGTACTCGATGGGATCCACGCTTGTTTTTGGGTATGGATTGTATTCTATCTAAACTATAGGTCAAGGGTTAAAAAGAAAATAAAATGAAAATAAAATGACTCGGCAAAGTATCGCACTTTATGCCTACGTATTCCCGCCTGGAACGAGAAATCAGAGTCAACGTAGTTCGCCTACCTACGGGAAAGGAGGGGAAGGTTGCTCGCTAGGATATCGCATCCTATGCCTACGTACTTTCATACAGCATGAAAGATCAGAGCAAACGTAGTTCGGGCCACGTACGACACAAGCTTGTCTTGGTTGATTTTATTCCTTCTGAAAAAGGTTTTCTTGATTATCAGTCCCGGCGGACAAAAGTGACGTTTTGGTGAGTTCACATTCTTTTACGGAAGAAGTGTCTTTTATTGTGTTT
Organism: Lathyrus sativus; assembly: GCA_963859935.3. Taxonomy (NCBI): domain Eukaryota; kingdom Viridiplantae; phylum Streptophyta; class Magnoliopsida; order Fabales; family Fabaceae; genus Lathyrus; species Lathyrus sativus. Next base: position 24,891,592 of record CAWUDS030000001.1, read on the forward strand.
GAAATCTTTATGTGTTTTTCTGTTTGTTTTGAGAAAGAAAGAGACAGAACTCTAACCTACGGTTGCGAAGGGAAACAAACTAACCTAATGTTATCATGCATGGGTTAAGACCTAGTGTCTATCATGCTCCTCTCTTGCACGGAGAGAAACAGAGATCCTACGGGATAGGCAGAAACAGAAACAATATCAGATATATACAGTAAAACAGTAAAATGCATGGATGCAACAGTACAAGCGAGGCAAGGGAGTCCCACTCAACCTCGAACCTAGAAAACAATAGGCGAAAGTGAACTGGATTCACTTTCAACCCAACAGGGTAAGCAGCAAACAATACAGTCCAGAAAACCAATCAATACATCAGAAATGAAATACAGCAATAAAACAAACAGCCTCAGCAACTCTGAATCAACATCTGGCTCCAAGTAATCTCCCATCAGCTACAGGCTTTAACCAGCATCAATCTCCATCTTCATGGCCTTCAGACAAGGGCTTTGATCATCAGTCTTCTATCTGCAATGGCTTTTCTTCGAGCTCAAACCTCCAGGATGAGGGATCGGTCACAAGAGTGAATTGGGTGTTAAGCAATCAGTTGACTACCAAAGGTGGTGAACAGACTGCTTCCAACACAAAAGACATTTTCCCTCAAGAGTTATATATCTTAGACACTATCACCAAGCCTTCCAAAGGAAGGGGGTGAGTGTCTTAGAGAGACTCTGAATCACAGAGAAGAATGGATGCAGACAAGGCAATCCATGTTTGAGAAACAAGCTTTCTAATCTAGAGCTCTGCCTAGCTCCTAAACCCTAATCTCCTCAGCATCTGCTAGCAAGAATCTCTTCTTCAACTCTGGAAGTTGATCTTCAATCTCTGGATCTTCAATGGCTTTCATCTCCTCAAGTCTTCAGCTCTCCCAATCCCCAGACAATCCCAATACCCACACAAGCAAGCAATAATCCCCAGAGGGCACACCACACCAGTCAATCAAATATACAGCATATTAATAGCAGTAGGGGAATCCTGACTTTTTCTAAGGGATCTAATAACTACCCCATAGCCCCTATAGTCCCATAACTAAACTAGCCAAACCCTAAGTCCTAAGGGAAAAGAATCAAATCTCCTAAGTCATCACATAAAAACTCTAGTTTCATTCATGTTATGTAAGCTTACATTAATCACCTAAAATTAATTTCTAAAAATGGGAACTAAAATGAATCTACAAGTTCAATGTCTAATCTAAACAACCTGAAAAGAATGGATGAAAAATATGAAAGTATCTAATAGAACAAAAATTAATAAAATCATGTATGAAATGAAACCATTTAAAATGTCATTTATTTAGAAAATATGGGAAAAATATCAAATAAAAAATAAAATGCAATTTTTATTTTTTATAATTTTCTAGACATCCTAAAGAAAAATATGCAAAAAGAATGAATTGAAAATAATGATTTTTCCATTTATTATGAATTTTATAAGATGCATGAAAAATATAAAGAAAATAAAAAGAAAAAGGAAAGAAATAGCCAGAGGGGTGTAAATAGTAAAGGCGCGCAGTTCATATTCAGTTGGGCTGAGAAATGTGGGGTGCGAATAGTAATACTGAATCCAAGCCCAAAGCTGCTAACTTAATGAAACGCAGCGTTTGGTCGTCTCAGACTCCCTTCACATTTGAAAACGAATCCTGGCCTCACGATCTCACTCTCAGTCAAAGTCTCCCTTCTGATCTAAGGGCTCTCAAGTCGTCTTCTTCCTTGGCTCAAATTTTGGAGGGAGTTCCATGGATGAACAGACTTCATGAGCTCATCTCCTCCTCCTTCGAACTCCACCAAATCTTGACCAATTCCCATCAAATAAAACCCTAACTCCCTCTAAATTCACCCCTAAATTCAGCCATGGTCTCGAATTCCATTGAATCCTGCTCAATCTTGGAACCCGATAGCAACCTCTAATTATGGTCCAGAATCACTTCTAACCAATCTTGAAATTAACTGTACTAACATGCTCCTCTCCTATCACTGGTCAATCCTAACTAAAGAATTAAGATTATCATTCAATATTGAAGGAGTTCTTGGTCCACAAAGAAATGGTGCCTCTAACAAAATCAATACTAAATCACCTCTAACTTTCCAGAAAGCTTCCCCTAATGATTTATAACCATTCTAACCTACTAATTCTAATCAATTCTACTTAAATTAAAGTGCACGAAGAAATTTACAAACCTGGTGAAATGAGATGAACAGATGGTAGAATTCTTCAAATCAATGCCTGAGTCTCTCCAAAATCATTCAGTGATCCATCTTCCAGCTTCTGTATGCAAAAAGAAAGGTTGAAAAGCTCTGAATCTTGGAAATGGATCTGAAGCTGCAAGCTGCCAAGCTCAATATACAGAACACGATTTGGACTTGAATCTCCTCTGATTTTGATTGTCACACAGTCAATGATGATGATAGAATTGGATCAGATCAAGAAATTGAACAGAATGGAGAAGAAATGAAGAATTGGAAGATGACTTGCTATGGAAGAACTTTGACTTCAATCTCTCTTTCTGCAGCAATTCTCTCTAACCTCTGCATCTGAGCACATCCCAAATTACTTATAGATGGTGTAAGAATGATCTAGAAGGGACTGGAACAATCCAATGAGAAATTGGATATCTCACTTCATGAGATTTTTGATTCCATGCTAAGCATATGCCATTCCTTGTTCAAGCTTGCACACTCCTCACTTCTCCTTTGAAATTCTCCTTAGATGGTATTTTGATTGAGCTGAAAAACCCTTGCAAGCTTGCCCATTGATTCCTTGTTTATTTGGGGTTTTGCCATGTGACCTTATGAGGCAAGAAGCAAATTTACAAAGGAAGTCCCATTTTTAAGCTTAAACTTAAAAATGTGGATGAACCAATGTCTTTAAAATGAGGTTTCCAATCAAAATGATATATTGGATGACCTATTTTGGGTTTCTAGATCCTCCAAACCAATTTCCAAATTCAACTTCTTCAACTTATAAGCCCTTTTTAGTTCATCTTTTGACCAATCATGCAACTCCATGCTATGAGCTTTTCCAATCATTCATGACCTTCTTTCTTGACTTAAAATCACATTTTGAACAACTTTCATGTTTTGAGTTTTTCCATTTGAGGCTTGGAAATAGGAGACATGGCCTTTGCTCAAAAATGACCTATAACTGACAAATGACCAAAATACCCTTTGCTTGCCAAGAACATAAGTTGAGTTCCACACATCATATGAAGGCATACCATACCATTCTAGAAAGCTAAGACAATGAGGAACAATTCTTATGTTGACCAGAAATTCATTTGAAATCTCCTTGAGGGGTAAAAATTGCTTGGAAGTCAAGTCACTTTCACAGACAAAATTTCAGATACCCCAGATGACCTGTAACTTGCAAGGACCATAACTTGAGTTCTATAAATCCCCTTAATGTCTTCCACCACTCAAATTAAAGGTCTTGAGATCCTATACAAGTTTCATGTTGGCCAAGGGTCCATTTGAAGCTTGCATTTTGACTTATCTTGCTTGGAAATTTAACCTAAACTAGGGGGTTTTACATAGAAACCCTAATTTAGAACCTCCTCTTCTCCTTGATTTCTCTTGAATTCTTCTCACCACAACAACATATCCCTATTCTCCATGTCAAATGATGAACCCCACCTTTCTCCAATAGCCCTTAATGCTTTTAAATCAATCAATTGACCTAGGGTTGACCTAGGGTTGACCCAGATGAAACCCTAGTTGACTGCCTTCATCTGCAATTCTTGTGGTCACCTCAACAACTTGTTTTCTTCCCCAAATGACTTTCTAAGCCTCTCATGATGTCTAGATGCTCTCCATGCCTTCAATTCACAACTCACAACCCCCTTGTTGACCCTCAGATGCCCTCAGATAGGAAATAGACTCAAGGCTTGATCTACTGACCTCTCTGCTCTCAAATTCTTTTCTGATGACTTGAATGAGATTGAATTAGGATAATAACCTCTTGATAGGCCTCTAGAGATGAGAATAATGCTTGATCCCCTGTTAGATGACTTGCCATGCTATGCTATGCAGATGATTAGTCTATGTACATGCCTCTATATGCAAATGCTAATGATATTGAAACATAAACCAAGTGAATAAAGTTGAGCAAATTTTAGGGTGCAACAGCTGCCCCTATTCAAGCGACTTGGACCCGATTGGGTGAAGAGCGAACGGCCTTCAAACATTCGAGGTACGAGACGGTTGAATACTAAGAAACCCGGAAATTTGCCAACCGCAGAAATAAACTGCACCCCTGTTTGGGTAACGACATCCACTGCCTGGATCTGACTGTTTGCAGCCGCTCACTGATCTCGTAACGACCATGCTGGGGATAACAGATTGCTTGCTTGTCCACATTAGGACTCTGTCTGTCATCACTACAAAGAAATCTCAACTAGAACCTGTCCACGTTAGGACTCCACTTGCTGTTAACCCAGAAAAATCTCGGCAACTCCGCTAGGGATAATTCGTCTGCATTTCCATAAACTGAATCGTCCACGTTAGGAAAAACTCTTCCACGTTAGGAGTAACACCTGTCCACGTTAGGAATCATCTCTTCTGCATCTGTCCACGTCAGGACTAAACTTTTCATCTTTCCACGTCAGGAAGCCATCCTCTTTCCACATAAGGAGAACTATATCAATCTGTCCACGTAAGGACTCCAATACCACTTGACATGTCCGCGTCAGGACTCCAATCTTTCCACGTAAGGAATTCAACTTTGGTTCTGAACCTGTCCGCGTCAGGACTCAACTTTCCACGTAAGGAGTACATCATTCTTCCACGTCAGGAATCAACTTTTCTTGAATCTGTCCACGTAAGGACCCCAATTTTTCCACGTAAGGAATAAATCTTCTTTTGAGTCTGTCCATATCAGAACTAAACCCCTTCCACGTCAGGAATACACTCTTTCTTTCCACGTTGGGAATACTTCTTCTTCTGAATCCGTCCACGTCAGGACTAAATTTTCCACGTAAGGAATCTATCTCGATATATCCGCGTGAGGACTCAATCTTCCCACGTAAGGAAACCCCCTTTTTTTTTTCCACGTAAGGAATCTCGTCTTTCCACGTTAGGAATCAAACTTTGATCTGTCCGCGTCAGGACTAAACTTTTCCACGTCAGGAATCAATCTATTTTCCACGTAAGGAATCACCATTTTTCCTCGTAAAGAATAAGACTTCGTCTGGATCTGTCCGCGTCAAGACTCCTGCTTTGCCAACACGAAAAAAAAAAAAAAACTGCTGAGAGTAACTGGTCCGCGTCAGGACACCAACACAAAGAGCACTCACTTTTGTCAACGTCATGACTTCCCATTTCACCAACTCCGAGAACCCGAATCTGTCCACGTTAGGACTAACACATCTCATCAATCCGGGGAAATAAATTTGTCCACGTCAGGACGCCCACTTCTGAAGAAATCCCGTCAAAATAGGAATAAGTTGTCCACGTCAGGGCTTAGCCCTCCATTGATTCCCACCCACAAACTTCTTAGCACCAACGTGACAGCGACTTTGGGGCGGACTCTATTGGGGATATCTGGGAACCAAACTACCGGATGCCTGCTCTGGTAACCGGGGGCAACTTCTGAAATTCCGATTCATGAAGCCCTTTTGATGACAAATAACTCTGCTTGGGAATAAAGAGAGACTTATCCTGGTAACTCTGTAGGGAATACTGCCGAAACTGACATTATCATTGAATATCTCATGCCGAGATCTTGAGCGTTTGGTAGTTCATTTGAGCAAGAGTTCTCTCCACCTGAACTGCTATAATTCAGAAACTGCTTCAGCAAAATAAATGCTGAGGATAATGCCGACTCCGCCGGGAATAGCCAGATGCTACAGAATTATTCCAGCAAAATAAATGCCGGCAGGGTGAAGTCAACCATGCTGGGAAGTTGGGAGCTTGAACCAAATACCCCTTTGAGGTAAACCCCTGCTGGGGAAAATGACTTTGCTGAGGAATAGCAGGTATGCCCAGTATGATCGGACTTTCTCTGCTGGAGAGTGAACTGATATTACACAGTGTCCCTGACAAAATAAATGACAGGACCCACTACCAACTCTGCTGGGGAGAGTCTTGATCTCCGGGTTCTACTGGGAGGAAAGAACAATTGCTGCAAGGAGAGAACTCTGCTGGTGGGACTACTCTCTCGGGGGAATCCACTGACTCCGCTGGGGGAGAGTGAATGACCCTGCGGGGAAAGATGAACCTGTCTGAATACAGCCTTACGATCTTGTAATCGTCGATCCTTTCTTTTTTTTTTCACAAGCTACGACTAGCTAGAGAGTTCGATCCTTCTCCAGGAAGAACCTGCATGACCTGCGTGAAGGCTGAGTCTTTCGTTATTGCAATCTTTCGATCATCTTCCTCGTACGGTTATGAAACCTGCAACAACACAAACAAGACAAGACAAGCCTATGCGACCAAATCAACTCAGGTTAGTGACGTTATTTTCAGTTAATTCAAAACTTTAGCAACTGTTGGGAAGGGCCAGCGACGTTATACTCATGCTAGTTTCATCAAACTTAGGCGTTAATCATGCACAAAACAGTAAAGAACAGTGTCAAATACTGAATAACGTGTTTTATTGATCGGGCCCCTGAATGGGCGGAGTTTTGTACACGGGATGTAACTCCTGAAATGAGGAAGCTACACAAAGCAAATATACAAGTATACAAGTATGCACAAGAAGCATAAATATTGACAACTTAAATTTGTACACATGTCGGCAACGGGATGCAGATGAACACCACGAACTGATCCTCCTATGACTCATCTGACTCTAATACTTTCCCGGTATCCCCACTTCTGAAAAGATTGTATCCGATAACTGGCTCCCCAAATGTATTCTCCCGCATTGATGCTTATTGCAATTATCAAATTCGGACCGCAGCCATTTGCTTTTCAAATCCCTAACTTTTGCGTGAACCGCCCTTTACGGGTTTTCAGTTCACCGGGATACCCTTTTTAGCCGAAGCCGCCCAGTGTAGGTTTTCAACTTCGCGGGTGTACCTTTTTCAATTTTATCCCTAACTTTTGCCCGAACCTTTCATTCTGTTTTTGGTTCGCCAGGATGCCCCATTTTTGCCTGGACTCTCTTTTTCTGTCCAGCGGGTCTATTTTAAGCAAAGTATTTTTTAACTGCGTCCGAATTTACAGGTGACGTGAAGTCTTCTCCGTCCATGGTGGACAACAACAACGCTCCTCCTGAAAAGACTTTACTGACAACGTATGGCCCTTCGTAGTTGGGGGTCCACTTGCCCCTGTGATCTGCTTGCGGCGGGAGAATCCTTTTCAGCACAAGGTCGCCCGTCTGAAAGCTCCGCGGATGTATCTTCTTGTCGTACGCTTTCTTCATCCGGCTCTGGTACAAACAACCGTATACTAGAGAAGCTAGTCTCTTCTCATCCATCAAACTCAATTGATTCAACCTGTCTTTCACCCATTCTGCCTCGTCCAGCTGGACGTCTCGCAATACCCTTAGAGAAGGGATCTCAACCTCTAATGGTAGCACCGCTTCCATTCCGTATACTAACGAGAACGGGGTTGCCCCGGTTGATGTGCGTACCGTCGTACGATAACCGTGCAAAGCAAAAGGTAGCATTTCATGCCAATCCTTATAGGTCACCACCATTTTCTGAACGATTTTCTTGATATTCTTATTGGCCGCCTCGACAGCGCCATTCATCTTGGGTCGGTAAGGGGAGGAGTTATGATGTTCAATCTTGAAATTCTGACAGAGCTCCTTCATCATTTTGTTGTTCAAGTTTGAACCGTTGTCCGTGATTATCCGCTCGGGAATCCCATATCGGCAAATGATATCTCTTTTAATGAATCTGGCCACCACTTGCTTAGTTACATTTGCATAAGACGCCGCTTCCACCCACTTGGTGAAATAATCAATTGCTACTAGGATGAACCGATGCCCGTTAGAAGCTGTCGGCTCGATCTTTCCAATCATATCGATTCCCCACATCGAGAATGGCCATGGCGATGACATCACATTCAGAGGACTTGGAGGCACATGGATCTTATCAGCATAGATTTGGCACTTGTGACACTTCCTCGCAAACTTGAAACAATCAGTTTCCATGGTCAGCCAAAAGTAACCTGCCCGCAGCAGTTTTCTCGTCATAGCATGTCCACCAGCATGCGTACCAAAGGTACCTTCGTGTATTTCCTCCATGAGAAGCTTTGCCTCTTTCTCGTCTACACAACGCAACAACACCAAATCGTGGTTCCTTCTGTATAAGACGCCATCCGGGTTCAAATAGAAATTACCCGCTAATCTCCTGAGAGTCTTCTGATCTTGACTGGACGCCCCAGCCGGATACTCTTTATTCTTCAGGAAATTAAGGATATCGAAATACCATGGTTTGCCATCAGATGCTTCATCAATAGCAAATACATAAGCTGGCCTGTCTAGCCGAGAGATAATGATTCGGGGAGCTTCGTTCCAGAAGTTGACTTTGTACATGGAAGACAAAGTGGCAAGGGCGTCAGCCATTTGATTTTCTGCCCGCGGTACGTGATGCAATTCAACTTTGTCAAAGAAAGGCAACAATCTCCTTGCATAATTCATGTAATGTATCAAATTGGGCTGCCGTGTCTCCCATTCCCCTTTTATCTGATTCACCACCAGAGCTGAGTCTCCGTATACGTCTAGATGTTTGATTCGCAAATCAATGGCTTCTTCAAGCCCCATTATACAAGCTTCGTATTCGGCCTCATTGTTGGTAACGACAAAGGTCAATCAGGCAGTAAATGGGATGTGCGACCCGTGTGGCGTGGTGATGATTGCCCCTATTCCGCTACCGTAAGCATTCACGGCTCCGTCAAATATCATCTTCCATTTGGACCCCAACTCTGGTCCCTCGTCTGGCAACGGCTCTTCACAATCTTTCATCTTTAGGTACATGATATCCTCGTCAGGAAAATCAAACCTCATCGATTGGTACTCTTCAATAGGCTGCTCCGCCAGATACTCAGACAGCACACTCCCCTTTATAGCCTTTTGCGAGACGTATTGAATATCATATTCAGTCAAGACCATCTGCCAACGGGCAATTCTACCTGACAACGCCTGCTTTTCAAACACATATTTGATAGGATCCATCTTCGAGATGAGCATGGTTGTATGATTCAACATGTACTGCCTCAAACGCTTGGCGGCCCAGGCTAGCGCGCAACAAGTTTTCTCAAGCATTGAGTATCGAGATTCACAATCTGTAAATTTCTTACTCAGGTAATAGATCGCATGCTCTTTCCTTCCCGTCTCGTCGTGTTGACCGAGAACACAACCCATGCTTCCCTCAAGAACCGTCAAATACATTATCAAGGGTCTACCTGCCACTGGGGGTATTAGAATAGGAGGCTCCTGCAAATACTGCTTTATTTTATCGAACGCCTTTTGACAATTTTCATTCCACGTCACAGCTTGATCTTTCTTCAACAACTTGAATAACGGTTCACACGTGGCCGTTAGGTGAGATATGAACCGGGCAATGTAGTTCAACCTCCCTAAAAACCCGCGCACCTCTTTCTCTGTTTTAGGCGTCGGCATTTCTTGAATTGCTTTTATTTTAGCAGGATGGACCTCTATTCCTCTTTCGCTTACGATAAACCCCAGCAACTTACCCGATCTCACCCCGAAGGTGCATTTATTAGGATTCAGCCTCAGCCTGAACTTCCTAAGCCTTTTAAACAACTTCAGCAAATTCACCAGATGCTCTTCCTCCGTCTGGGATTTGGCAATCATATCGTCAACATAAACCTCGATCTCTTTATGCATCATGTCATGGAAAAGAGTCGTCATCGCACGCTGATATGTTGCCCCAGCATTTTTCAAACCGAAGGGCATCACTTTGTAACAAAATGTTCCCCAAGGCGTTATGAAAGTAGTCTTCTCCATATCCTCTGGCGCCATTTTAATCTGGTTATAGCCTGAAAAGCCATCCATGAAGGAGAATACGGAGTACTGAGCAGTATTATCAACTAACACGTCAATGTGAGGAAGTGGAAAATCGTCTTTTGGGCTTGCTTTATTCAAATCTCTATAATCTACGCACATTTGAACCTTGCCATCCTTCTTGGGCACTGGTACGATGTTGGCAACCCATGAAGGATACTCCGTCACAGCCAGGAAACCAGCGTCCCACTGTTTCTGAACCTCCTCTTTGATCTTCATTGCCATATCTGGTCGAGTTCTACGAAGCTTTTGCTTGACCGGCGGGCAATCTTCTTTTAGTGGCAGGCGATGCACAACCATATCTGTATCGAGCCCTGGCATATCTTCATACGACCAAGCGAATACATCACTATACTCTTGGAGCATTTCAACCAGTCTTCGCTTGATATCACTCTGCAGTGCGGCTCCTATACGAATATTCTTCTCAACCCCTTCCGACCCCAAGTTGATAATTTCGATGACCTCGTCGTGAGGCAGAATGGCTCTTTCCTCTTGCTTTACTAACCAAGACAGTTCTTCAGGAACGTCGCTATCTTCGACAACCTCTTCTTCGGCCTGAAACACCGGGTGCTCAAAGTCGGGACGAGTCATAGGTGGTTCAAGGATGTCATCTGAAAATGTTATCCTGCAAAAGGAATGGTTAAGTGCTTCAAAATGCGTATAAAGCGAATAACCACGTTGCCATTTTATTGAAAAATATAAAACAAGAAAGACAGGGATTACAGTATTTGCACATGAAAAAAACGCCATTTATTTAATGATTAACACGCAATGTTTATAACAACACAGCCCTAAGCAAATTATGATGCCCCGGGCAAGACATCAGATTGTTCAACAATTAATAAAGCAAAGCATTACTGTTTGAAAGTCACAGGAACAAGCTCCTGAATAGACCAGTTGCACAGTCCTTGTCCTGGCGTGCTTGGCTGAATCCAGGCATCCATATCACAGTCGCTGTCTCCTTCGTCAGACTCCGAAGCAGCATTGACAGTTTCGTGACATACTCCACTGGCAGAGATGGTGATTGGCGTTCTGAAACGGGGGGCCCCCACGGAAGGAGTTGATGACGACGGTTGGTATCCCAGCCCGAACCGGTCCATCTTCACAGGAATGTCCAGCACTTTGCCCCAGCCTTTGGCTTCTCCTGCTTCCACTAGAGCTTGAGCTTCTTTATACGATGAGACAGCTATCTCCGGCACTTTGCTCGGCCCGGGGCCTTTGTCCTTGATGCGCAACCCTTCAAATGCCTGGCAGGGTGTTTCGTGGATTTCTCCATCGACCTCCACATATTTAAATGACGACAGATGGCTGACCAGGATGTCCTCTTCTCCGCACACGGTGACTACGCTGTCTCCGACCATATATTTTAACTTCTGATGCAGGGTGGACGTAACTGCCCCTGCTCCATGAATCCAGGGTCTTCCAAGCAAGCAGCTGTACGCAGGCTGTATATCCATGATATAAAACTCCGTTGCAAACACTTCCGGCCCCACTTGCAGAGGCAAGGTAATCGATCCAAAGACTGTTCTCCGCGTGCCGTCAAATGCTCTGACTACCAAATCACTGGGCGTGCACAGGATTCCTCTGACATCCAGCTTCATCATCGCTTTCTTGGGCATCACATTCAGAGACGATCCGGTGTCGACCAATACATGCGACATTACTGATCCTCTACACTCGACAGATATGTGCAGCGCCATATTATGATCTCTCCCTTTCGGGGTTAAATCGAAGTCGGTAAAGCCCAGGCTGTGGCCTGCATTTACATGTGCCAACACTCCTTCTAGCTGGTTCACGGAGACATCTTGGGGTACAAAAGAAGTATCCAGGACTTTCAGCAACGCATTTCTGTGAGCTTCCGAACACAACAGCAATGACAGGATAGATATCTTGGACGGTGTCTGCTGCAGATGCTCCACAATCTTATAATCACTTTTTCGAATCAAGCGCATGAACTCTTCTACATCCTTCGATGCTGCTTCTTTTTCACTTGCTTGCACCGGAACATTTTCAACCACTTTCCCCTTTCCTTTCGCTAGTCTTTCAGCCTCCACTTCAGGAGATATAAAGATCCGGCCACTCCTTGTCATGCCTCCTGAGCCGACAACATTATCCACCGTCTCGGCCGGCTGTTTATTAACATCAATTTTTATTCCGTCACAATATACTTCCAACCCATATGACCATGGAACTACTTTCGTGCTTTCGTATGGGATCGGCTCGGCTTTAGTTATGGTGATCGGTGGGCGCTGAGCTGGTGCCGCAATAGTGATCGTCTTCCGAGGAATCGTCACAGTGGCCACATCATTCTGATTATCTGTTACTGCCCCCGCGGGTTCTTCAGTGGCTGCTTGATCAAACTGCAATATACCTTCATCAATTAAAGCCTGAATGCCCTTCTTCAAATCATCACACCCTCCAGGTAGGGTCCAACAGTCTAAGCAATATTCGTCACATCCCGGGTAAACACCCCCTTGCAACAATCGGCTCTTTATCTCGCTCAGCGGCGTCTTTAAATCTACAACATTCATAATCAGATTCAACCCTTCCTCAGTTAGAATGGCGTTAGCCCCATGATTAGGCATGGGCTTCTGTACTATATTCGGACCTGCCGTTCCGAAATTGATAGTCTTGTTGTCCAAAAGATCCTGCACAACATGCTTAAAAGCATGGCAACCTTCTATGTCGTGACCCGGGGCTCCAGAATGAAACTCGCAGTGTCTGCTTGCATCGTAGCCAAACGGGGGAGCTCCCGTTATTGGCGCCAGAGTTCTTTTCTCTACTAGATTCAATCCCAACAATGTTTGCAACAAATCGGCGTAGGTTGAGGGAGGCTTCTCGAACACTCTCCTTGGTTTATTACCCTGGAATCTTCGCTGAGCCTGCTGCGCCCCCTGCTGAGGCTGCTGCTGCTGTTGCATTGGCTGCTGCTGAACCGGTTGCTGTTGCTGGACCGATGTTTGTTGGTATGGGATAGTAACACTCGCCACCTGCTGCGGCTGACGATATTGATTTCGTCCCCTGCCTCGGCCTCGGCCTCGGCCTCCAAATACTGCGCTTGCCTCGCCCTGACGGCGCCCACCGTAAGCTTTCCTATTACTGCTGGATGCAGTTGATTCCTCGACTTGGAACTTTCCTTGCTTGATGTTACGTTCAATCTTTTCCCCCATCAGAATTAGGTCTGAAAAACTGGCCAGAGACGTGTGAAACAGCATATCATGAAACAGACCTGTGAATGTGCCGACAAACATGTCATTCATTTCCTTATCTTCTACCGGAGGACGGACCCTGGCAGCCATATCGCGCCACCTTTGCGCGTACTCTTTAAAGCTCTCCCCCTTCTTTTGCGACAGCCCGGCTAACTGGACCCGATTGGGTGCCAAGTCGCTGTTATACTTGTAATGGGCTACAAATGCCTCTGCTAATTGCTTCCACGTCTTGATATCAGTTGGCTCCAACCCCATGTACCACTCTAGGGAAAGGCCCGACAGACTATCCTGAAAGAAATGCATCAGCATTCTTTCATCAGTTGAGTATGCAGACATCTTTCTGTAATAAGCTCGTACATGCACTTTTGGACACGTATCTCCTTTATACTTGTCAAACGCAGGAGCTTTGAATTTAATTGGCACCCTTAACCCAGGTACCAAGCTCATTGTTGCCATGTCCAATCCCACAGCACTTTGGTTTAAGACTCCCCTCATCTGCTCTTCCAGCATTCTGATCTTCTGGGAATCATCCATCGGCCCTTCAAAACCTCCTCCGGAGAAGGCGTCTTCCTGCTGATCTTCTTGCCACATACCATTTCCATCCCCATACCCATCATATCCATTATTACGTCCAGCTCTGATCTGATTCATCCCCGGACCTCGGCCTCTGTTGTCGTACCCTTGAACACCTCCAGCAGGACCAAAAGCCATAAATCCAGTACCGTTTCCGTTCCCAAAACCTCCGTAACCCTGATTGGCCACACCATAACCATCTTGCCCAAAGCCTTGAGCATTAAAGCCATACTTGCCAGTGTTATCGAATCCCTGATCGTTGAACCCGAATCCAGCATTGACAAAGCCGTTGCCTCCCATATTGTCACCCAAATTGACATCCCCCAGCCCAACGTTATGGACAGCAGTATCATTTCCAACTCCGACGTTACCATTTACAGCAGCGGTAGCGTTGTTAACATTAGCAGCAGGTGTATTGATTACAGGCGGAGCCACTGGCGTGGGAGTGCCGTCTCCATGAACAGTATCGACCCGTACAGACTGATGATCTTCATTACCATGACCAGCGTTTCGGGCCAACAGAGGCTGGACCATGGCCTGCAAATTCTCCTGCCCTTTCGCAATAGCTTCCATGGTCTGCATGAAGAGAGCGAGCTTCTCGCGCACATCTTGCATCTCGTTTTGCATTTGATCCATGATCCTTCGACAGTTGGTGCGGGTAGAATAGCGGTGCGGATGTTGATCTGCAATCCTGGAAAGTACCTGGTACAGAGCAGGACATAAGACACTTATTCAAAAATTACCTGTAATGCAATATGCGTATGAATGCAATGCAATGTGTCTGTGAATTAGGGTGATTCATTCCCCCAGTTCTAGTGTGAAGGTGCCAGTGCGGTGACAGTGTTGGCAATAGGGATATCGGAGCTGAATCATAGAAAGCCTCATATATTGCAGGGAAAATTAATAAGCCCGGAGTACAATATTACTGAGAGTACAATAAGAAGGCATGACCTCAACCAACAATCCTGGTGATGGTCAGCACTATGCAAATAAAGCATACAAGTTACTATATGAAATGATCAAATCCTCCCAAAAGTCTGGTACTCTTCTATCAACTTCTTGGTCTCCGGATGGCTTGGTCGATCAAGCAGCCCTTCAACAAGCTGGTTTCTCCTCTTAAGGACACGGCGTACGTCTTCAGTAGTTTCTTCCCATGTGGCTTCCCCGAAGCAATCTTCTAGCTTTCGCTTCTGAGACACCGCTTCATCTCTGGATTTGATTGCCTTGTTCAGTGCATGCTGGACACTATACCGGGTCATCACTTCCTCCTCACACTTCTTGATGCTAGACTTCAACTTCTCTTCGAGGTCGGAAATTTGCTGCTTCAACTTATCTTCCCTCTTCTTGTTATTGGTGAGTGTAGCATTCCAAGTTTTATTGCAAGAGGAGATTTCTCGGTGTGCTGCGTCGAGCGCTTTCTTTTTGGCTTCCAGCATGTCATGGGAGCTTCTGAACTCTTGCCCCAGACGTTCGCGCTTTTTCTTTTCCTCGGTCAACTCAGCCCCTAACCTGTTTAACAGCTCGATCTGTTGTTGGAAAGCATACACGACCTTGTTTTTCTCACTGCGTACCTGGGCTAACTCTTGCTCTAACCCTTCGTTGATCTTCATCAAGGCTTCTTTTTCTCTCACAATTTGCTCATAGACTTCCCTAGAAACAGTAGTTGGCTCCGCTACCGGAATGGGAACAAGAATTGGTGCGTCTGGAAACGGCATCCTCAACTGACTAGCCCTCTCCTGAATCCAAACTCTATAAGGTGCATAGGCCTGACAGTCATTCTTTCCTAACAACGGCTTCCCTCTGCGGTTAATACGCGTCCAGGCATGTTGCAACTTGGCTAATAACTCCCCCTTCACGTCACCTGTGAAGTACAGAGATTCCTGTACTTCTTCCTCCTGAGGCGGGTTCTTCAGCGCATATCCGAACTGACGGACCAACAGCGATGGGTTGTAGTTGATACACCCTTTTCTTCCAATCAGTGGGACATTAGGGTAACCAGAACAACTGAAGATAAGCTCGGATCCCAGCAGATCTCTATCAAACCACTCCATATCTTCCGACGATAGCCTCATCAGGCGCTCCGGCCAACCAACTGGGACTGTAGTCTCTGCAACAGATCCTCTCTTAGGAAGGTGACTCTCAAACCACATACTCAACAAGGGCACGCACAGATGAACATTCTTCCCTCTTCCCTTCTCATTCTTGTAATGCAGTGAGTGGTAGAGATCTCCGAGTAAGGTAGGTACAGGATTACCAGCGGCAAACAAGTAGAAAGCATCAAAGTCCACAAAATCCGGTATGTTGGGAAACAAAACTATGCCATAAATGCACAAAGCCAACACAGCATTGAAAGCAACCCAGCACCCGCTCTTGGCGTACTCCTGGGCTTTACCAACTAAGAACTGAAATGAGAAGCCTGGAACTCCACGGGAAACAGTAGTCACCAGTTCAGAAGCATCAATATGCAAAGCTTTTGCCAAGTCCTCCGGCTTGGGCTTGGCGTCATAATGAATGAATGGAACCTGGTTCTGCACGGGCAGCTCAACATACTCAGCGTATTCCTCCAGGGTTGGTCCCATAATAAAGTCAGAGAACGTAAAGCATCTCAAAGCAGGGTCGTAGAATTGCATCAGAGCATGCATCCTATCTAACTCTACCTCTGTAGGTTTGCACACCAATCTCAATAATCTACCATAGCTCATCCGGAAGCTCCTACGAACACCCTCATCAGCAAGAGAGATCAACCCAAGTAGAGGAACAATATCAGGCGTAGGCAATTTGTAAGCAACCGTTCTCCTTAAGCTAGTCATGATCAAACACTCAGAAGTCTGGGCACTAGAACTAGGGAAATGCAAATGCACCTGCAGCACAGACACACGTTAGTGAAATGCAAATGGTAATGGATATGCAGTAATGCAATGCAAGCAACATGCAACAGGGACCGAAGCTGTAGCTGAATAGCCCGAACCCAATCCAGAAAGATCTCAGATAGACCATCCAGAAGTCCTCAAGCCCTGGTCTCAGACATATCTCAAACAAAGCTCCAATACTGGTCTCTGATAGACCCCCTGATCATAACCTGAATGGTCTCTGGCAGACCTCAAATCATTTCTCCCACTGGTCTCTGATAGACCTCAAAACACATCTCCAAATAGTCTCTGACAGACCTCGGAACACACCAACTGGTCTCTGACAGACCTTAGAACACATCTCCACCTGGTCTCTGACAGACCTTAGAACCCTCCATAAATATCCAGGATCCTGATCAAGAAACAAACCGGTGGTCTGAAGGTCTAGTTACCTGCATAACCCTGAATCCCCTCACAGGTGGGTGGCCCTATAACTGGCACAAGGTACGGCATCCTATGCGGTCGTCGGCGTCACAGACTTTCAGGGTTGATGATACGATTCCCAGAAGGAGTGGCATCATCAATCCCTGAAGAGGCCTCACTTAGCCAACTTCCAAATGATCGGTCCCCAGAGTCGACAATCCAACTAACCAGCAACCCACGCCAACCAAAGGAAGGGGCAGGAGGCCAACCAGAGGAACCTCGTCTGAGTGTAGATTTCATGGGACACCAAAGCAAGCAAAGCAAGCGGGCACCCACTAATTTCTACTCTAATTCTAGGTGCACTCAAGCCCAGGTCCGGCTTATCTCTCAATATCAGAACACCCGATCACACCCCGGATACAGCAATAATAATCAATATATAAAGCTGAAAAATAGAAGGTTAGAAATATAAAATAACTCCATACAAAATCCTCGACGGGAAAACAAGCGCTAGGATTGACTCTCTTAAGGGACGTTGGATCCCAAATGCATAAGGACTATCGCAGTCCTTAGCAGCCAGGGGACGTTGGATCCCCAGCAGAGTCGCCAGCTGTCGCTACTGCGAAAATCGGCGCCGGCTGAACAGAAGAGTCGCCACCGTGCGTTATTTATCCCAACGGAGGGAAAGGAAACGCTCGAAGTAAACCTCGCGAAAAACGGGAAAAGGTATGGTCATCGCAACCAAAACCTGGGTTCGGGAGTCGGTTACGCAAGGGGAAGGTATTAGCACCCCTCACGTCCATCGTACTCGATGGGATCCACGCTTGTTTTTGGGTATGGATTGTATTCTATCTAAACTATAGGTCAAGGGTTAAAAAGAAAATAAAATGAAAATAAAATGACTCGGCAAAGTATCGCACTTTATGCCTACGTATTCCCGCCTGGAACGAGAAATCAGAGTCAACGTAGTTCGCCTACCTACGGGAAAGGAGGGGAAGGTTGCTCGCTAGGATATCGCATCCTATGCCTACGTACTTTCATACAGCATGAAAGATCAGAGCAAACGTAGTTCGGGCCACGTACGACACAAGCTTGTCTTGGTTGATTTTATTCCTTCTGAAAAAGGTTTTCTTGATTATCAGTCCCGGCGGACAAAAGTGACGTTTTGGTGAGTTCACATTCTTTTACGGAAGAAGTGTTTTTTATTGTGTTTGAAATCTTTATGTGTTTTTCTGTTTGTTTTGAGAAAGAAAGAGACAGAACTCTAACCTACGGTTGCGAAGGGAAACAAACTAACCTAATGTTATCATGCATGGGTTAAGACCTAGTGTCTATCATGCTCCTCTCTTGCACGGAGAGAAACAGAGATCCTACGGGATAGGCAGAAACAGAAACAATATCAGATATATACAGTAAAACAGTAAAATGCATGGATGCAACAGTACAAGCGAGGCAAGGGAGTCCCACTCAACCTCGAACCTAGAAAACAATAGGCGAAAGTGAACTGGATTCACTTTCAACCCAACAGGGTAAGCAGCAAACAATACAGTCCAGAAAACCAATCAATACATCAGAAATGAAATACAACAATAAAACAAACAGCCTCAGCAACTCTGAATCAACATCTGGCTCCAAGTAATCTCCCATCAGCTACAGGCTTTAACCAGCATCAATCTCCATCTTCATGGCCTTCAGACAAGGGCTTTGATCATCAGTCTTCTATCTGCAATGGCTTTTCTTCGAGCTCAAACCTCCAGGATGAGGGATCGGTCACAAGAGTGAATTGGGTGTTAAGCAATCAGTTGACTACCAAAGGTGGTGAACAGACTGCTTCCAACACAAAAGACATTTTCCCTCAAGAGTTCTATCTCTTAGACACTATCACCAAGCCTTCCAAAGGAAGGGGGTGAGTGTCTTAGAGAGACTCTGAATCACAGAGAAGAATGGATGCAGACAAGGCAATCCATGTTTGAGAAACAAGCTTTCTAATCTAGAGCTCTGCCTAGCTCCTAAACCCTAATCTCCTCAGCATCTGCTAGCAAGAATCTCTTCTTCAACTCTGGAAGTTGATCTTCAATCTCTGGATCTTCAATGGCTTTCATCTCCTCAAGTCTTCAGCTCTCCCAATCCCCAGACAATCCCAATACCCACACAAGCAAGCAATAATCCCCAGAGGGCACACCACACCAGTCAATCAAATATACAGCATATTAATAGCAGTAGGGGAATCCTGACTTTTTCTAAGGGATCTAATAACTACCCCATAGCCCCTATAGTCCCATAACTAAACTAGCCAAACCCTAAGTCCTAAGGGAAAAGAATCAAATCTCCTAAGTCATCACATAAAAACTCTAGTTTCATTCATGTTATGTAAGCTTACATTAATCACCTAAAATTAATTTCTAAAAATGGGAACTAAAATGAATCTACAAGTTCAATGTCTAATCTAAACAACCTGAAAAGAATGGATGAAAAATATGAAAGTATCTAATAGAACAAAAATTAATAAAATCATGTATGAAATGAAACCATTTAAAATGTCATTTATTTAGAAAATATGGGAAAAATATCAAATAAAAAATAAAATGCAATTTTTATTTTTTATAATTTTCTAGACATCCTAAAGAAAAATATGCAAAAAGAATGAATTGAAAATAATGATTTTTCCATTTATTATGAATTTTATAAGATGCGTGAAAAATATAAAGAAAATAAAAAGAAAAAGGAAAGAAATAGCCAGAGGGGTGTAAATAGTAAAGGCGCGCAGTTCATATTCAGTTGGGCTGAGAAATGTGGGGTGCGAATAGTAATACTGAATCCAAGCCCAAAGCTGCTAACTTAATGAAACGCAGCGTTTGGTCGTCTCAGACTCCCTTCACATTTGAAAACGAATCCTGGCCTCACGATCTCACTCTCAGTCAAAGTCTCCCTTCTGATCTAAGGGCTCTCAAGTCGTCTTCTTCCTTGGCTCAAATTTTGGAGGGAGTTCCATGGATGAACAGACTTCATGAGCTCATCTCCTCCTCCTTCGAACTCCACCAAATCTTGACCAATTCCCATCAAATAAAACCCTAACTCCCTCTAAATTCACCCCTAAATTCAGCCATGGTCTCGAATTCCATTGAATCCTGCTCAATCTTGGAACCCGATAGCAACCTCTAATTATGGTCCAGAATCACTTCTAACCAATCTTGAAATTAACTGTACTAACATGCTCCTCTCCTATCACTGGTCAATCCTAACTAAAGAATTAAGATTATCATTCAATATTGAAGGAGTTCTTGGTCCACAAAGAAATGGTGCCTCTAACAAAATCAATACTAAATCACCTCTAACTTTCCAGAAAGCTTCCCCTAATGATTTATAACCATTCTAACCTACTAATTCTAATCAATTCTACTTAAATTAAAGTGCACGAAGAAATTTACAAACCTGGTGAAATGAGATGAACAGATGGTAGAATTCTTCAAATCAATGCCTGAGTCTCTCCAAAATCATTCAGTGATCCATCTTCCAGCTTCTGTATGCAAAAAGAAAGGTTGAAAAGCTCTGAATCTTGGAAATGGATCTGAAGCTGCAAGCTGCCAAGCTCAATATACAGAACACGATTTGGACTTGAATCTCCTCTGATTTTGATTGTCACACACTCAATGATGATGATAGAATTGGATCAGATCAAGAAATTGAACAGAATGGAGAAGAAATGAAGAATTGGAAGATGACTTGCTATGGAAGAACTTTGACTTCAATCTCTCTTTCTGTAGCAATTCTCTCTAACCTCTGCATCTGAGCACATCCCAAATTACTTATAGATGGTGTAAGAATGATCTAGAAGGGACTGGAACAATCCAATGAGAAATTGGATATCTCACTTCATGAGATTTTTGATTCCATGCTAAGCATATGCCATTCCTTGTTCAAGCTTGCACACTCCTCACTTCTCCTTTGAAATTATCCTTAGATGGTATTTTGATTGAGCTGAAAAACCCTTGCAAGCTTGCCCATTGATTCCTTGTTTATTTGGGGTTTTGCCATGTGACCTTATGAGGCAAGAAGCAAATTTACAAAGGAAGTCCCATTTTTAAGCTTAAACTTAAAAATGTGGATGAACCAATGTCTTTAAAATGAGGTTTCCAATCAAAATGATATATTGGATGACCTATTTTGGGTTTCTAGATCCTCCAAACCAATTTCCAAATTCAACTTCTTCAACTTATAAGCCCTTTTTAGTTCATCTTTTGACCAATCATGCAACTCCATGCTATGAGCTTTTCCAATCATTCATGACCTTCTTTCTTGACTTAAAATCACATTTTGAACAACTTTCATGTTTTGAGTTTTTCCATTTGAGGCTTGGAAATAGGAGACATGGCCTTTGCTCAAAAATGACCTATAACTGACAAATGACCAAAATACCCTTTGCTTGCCAAGACCATAAGTTGAGTTCCACACATCATATGAAGGCATACCATACCATTCTAGAAAGCTAAGACAATGAGGAACAATTATTATGTTGACCAGAAATTCATTTGAAATCTCCTTGAGGGGTAAAAATTGCTTGGAAGTCAAGTCACTTTCACAGACAAAATTTCAGATACCCCAGATGACCTGTAACTTGCAAGGACCATAACTTGAGTTCTATAAATCCCCTTAATGTCTTCCACCACTCAAATTAAAGGTCTTGAGATCCTCTACAAGTTTCATGTTGGCCAAGGGTCCATTTGAAGCTTGCATTTTGACTTATCTTGCTTGGAAATTTAACCTAAACTAGGGGGTTTTACATAGAAACCCTAATTTAGAACCTCCTCTTCTCCTTGATTTCTCTTGAATTCTTCTCACCACAACAACATATCCCTATTCTCCATGTCAAATGATGAACCCCACCTTTCTCCAATAGCCCTTAATGCTTTTAAATCAATCAATTGACCTAGGGTTGACCTAGGGTTGACCCAGATGAAACCCTAGTTGACTGCCTTCATCTGCAATTCTTGTGGTCACCTCAACAACTTGTTTTCTTCCCCAAATGACTTTTTAAGCCTCTCATGATGTCTAGATGCTCTCCATGCCTTCAATTCACAACTCACAACCCCCTTGTTGACCCTCAGATGCCCTCAGATAGGAAATAGACTCAAGGCTTGATCTACTGACCTCTCTGCTCTCAAATTCTTTTCTGATGACTTGAATGAGATTGAATTAGGATAATAACCTCTTGATAGGCCTCTAGAGATGAGAATAATGCTTGATCCCCTGTTAGATGACTTGCCATGCTATGCTATGCAGATGATTAGTCTATGTACATGCCTCTATATGCAAATGCTAATGATATTGAAACATAAACCAAGTGAATAAAGTTGAGCAAATTTTAGGGTGCAACAGATATCTCCCAGCAAGGTAGGAACTGGGTTCTTTGTAGCCAGAATATAGAAAGCATATGCATCAACAAAATCAGGAATGTTTGGGAACAATACAATGCCATAAACACACATAGCAATGATGGCGTCAAAAACAACCCAGCCACCTTTCTTGGCATACTCCCGAGCCTTCTCCACCAAAACATCCAACGGAAATCCCCACACATCTCCTCTTCTGATCATCCTCCCTGTCAGCTCAGACTCTCCTAAGTACAGAATAGCAGAAAGCTTAGCCGGATCAGGCTTAGCGTCCGTGTGATAGGAAGGCATCTGCTCGCGAATCGGTATATCCAAGAGTGTAGAATACTCCTCCAGGGTAGGAGCCAAGACAAAATCAGGAAATACGAAACACCTGAGCTCAGCATCATAAAACTGCAACAGGGTGTAAATGCCGCTGATCTCATACGCCGAGGGCTGGTAAACATAAGTCAGGATCCTCCCATATGTCTTCCTGAAATCTCCCATCACCCTCTTCTTAGCAATAATAATTAACTCTGACAACAGACTGATATCTGGAGACGGGAATTTGTAGGGTAACACTCTCTTCATGGCTTCCATGTCTTGCTAGGAAACAAACACCGGAACTGGGAGGGAAAATATGTACCTGCAATACACACACGTTAGTTGGATGCAAATGGTAATGTAATAATGCAATATGATAAATGATGAAATCAGTGAACACAGGGGCTATGCTGTAGCCTGAAGAGGAACATCTCTGTAATGTCAAGAACAAAAAACCACCACAGTCACCAGAACTTCATGACACTAACTATCATCTGATATTCAAAATACCAATCCCCTAGTAAGAAATCCATCTGAACCTCTATATCTGACGAGAAAACCATCTGATAATAGTATCAACCTCAGATAAGAAACCCATCTGATCCAGACAACACACCTGGAGATGAATCAAGAACACCGTCTGATAAATACGGAATCATGGTTTCTGAAGGCCAGTTTTCCTGCAATAACCCAATCCCCCTCACAGGTATGGACCTAATCCACGGACAAAGGTAAGACATCCTATGCGGTCATCAGCGTCACAGACTTTCATGAGTGACGATACGATTCCCAGAAGGAGTGGCATCATCAAGTCATGAAGAGGCCTCACTTAGATGACTTCCAAATGATCGGTCCCCAGAGTCGACAATCCTCACGTCTGGACTCCCCTCAGATCCTCAGGACCGGAAAGGAGCACCTCTGCGAGAACCTCGTCTGAGCGCAGATTTCGTAGGGAACTGTGCCTGCTCAGCAGACAGGTCCGTCTACTACTCTCCGCAACTATGTCTAGGTGCATACTGAAGCCCAGGTCCGGCTTCTCACTCATAGTAACCTCCCTCTCCCACATCAATAATCATAATAATATAGTGCTGAAAGTAAATGCGGAAAGGTAAAGGTGCGGGAAAGTAAAGTGCGGAAAGATAAAACACATATGCACAACACCCAACAGATAAACACCCAAGCGCTAGGATTGACTCGCATAGGGGATGGGAAACGGTCCCAGCATAAGGGATGGGAAAAGTCCCTAGATGCTATAAGTCCCCAGCAGAGTCGCCAACTGTCGCTACTGCGAAAATCGGCGCCGGCTGAACAGAAGAGTCGCCACCGTGCGTTATTTATCCCAACGGAGGGAAAGGAAACGCTCGAAGTAAACCTCGCAAAAAACGGGAAAGGTATGGTCATCGTAACCAAAACCTGGGTTCGGGAGTCGGTTACGCAAGGGGAAGGTATTAGCACCCCTCACGTCCGTCGTACTCGACGGGATCCACGCCTGGTGTTTATAAGGAAAAGGGTGTGTTTATCTATCTACGCTAATGGTCGGTCTGGAAAGAAAAGAAATGGACAGGACTCGACAGAACATACGGTGTTCTGGGCCTACGTACTCCCTCGTGCAATGGGAAAGTCAGAGTCAACGTAGTTCGACTACCTACGTCTAGACGGGGGGAAGGTTGCTCGCCAGGACATCGCGTCCTGTGCCTACGTACTTCCACACAGCATGGAAGATCAGAGCAAACGTAGTTCGACTAACTACGACTAATCTGGGCGTTCTCACACAGCAGTGAGAAATTAATCTGGTTTTAAGGGTTCGGGACCCTATGGGAAAAACTATGGTCTGGCCTCAAATGCACTCGGGCAAGAGAAAAGGGGTAACATCAGCCGTCAGCGGGAAAGTCTCGATCGCACAGCAGCGAGAGAACAAAAGGTTAGTTGTTAGTGTGCTCGCTAGGATATCGCATCCTATGCCTACATATCCTCGTCTGATACGAGGAATCAGAGCAGTTGTAGTTCGGCTAACTACGACACAAGCTACTCAAGTGCTTTTCTATTGGTGAGAAAGGGAAAAGACACCCTAAAACTATGGTTGAAAAGGGGAATCTACCTATTGTTATCATGCCTGGTTGACCATCCTAATGTCTATCATAACTCCTCCGCAGCGGAGAAGTTAGAGCTCCTAAGGGATCATGGCAACGGGACTAAACAGCAAACAGGAATCAACTGCAAAGTAAAGAAATACTAGAAATATGCATGAATGCAACAACCAAACAAACAAGGCACAAAGGCCGCAAACCACAGAGGTAAGGGAGCTCAGCTCTACCAAATACCAGCAAGCAAAGCCACTCAATAACAAACAAGCAGAAGGAGGACCACCTCAACTTCTCATGCACACAAAGCCTATCTCTAAGATGCACCTACCTCAGAAATATCTAGATGAACCCCTAGGTCTAATGCAGCACAGCACCACACAAGTCAAACAACACAAAGAGAAGGCGAACCAGCCAGACAAACCCCTATCCAAAACTTAAACCAAAACCCGGAGCAGGACCCCTAAACAAAACCCTAATCAAATCTCTAAGCAAGACCCTAAGCAAAACCCTACACAAGAGAAAACAAACCAGTTTCCAAGCTTCAAAACAAGCTTACCAAAGAGAGGGAGCTAAGCAGACAAACCCATAGTGCCTTCCTTAGGAAAGTACCAGGAGGTTACCACTCAGGGATCATATCCTATGCGGCTCAACAACTGTGATTGGTTTACATTCCTCCTCAGGAGAAACTAAACTCACATGAAGGCTCTAACATCATTGGATACTTAAGAAATCCTAGATGAACTAAGGGAACTAAGTGAACAGGCCCATAGTGCCTTCCTCGGGAAAGTACTAGGAGGCTGTCACTTAGGAATCATATCCCATGTGGCTCAACAACTGTGATCAGTTTACATTCCTCCTCAGGAGAAACTAAACTCACATGAAGGCTCCAACATCACTGGATACTTGAGAAATCCTAGATGAACTAAGGGAACTAAGTGAACAGGCCCATAGTGCCTTCCTCAGGAAAATACTAGGGGGCTTCCACTTAGGAATCGTATCCCATGTGGCTCAACAACTGTGATCAGTTTACATTCCTTCTCAGGAGAAACTAAACTCACATGAAGGCTCCAACATCATTGGATACTTGAGAAAGAGGCGAGAAGAAAGAATGAAAGGCATTCATAGTGCCTTCTTCAGGAAAGTACCATAAACTCCCTTCAAACTTCAGGATCTCAAACCTCACAAACAGAGAACAAGCTCCTAGACTAGGTCTTCAATCTTCTCCTCATCATGCTCCTTGAAAGTTCTTCAAAACAAGCTAAGCCCCCAAAGCAATTCCCCAAAGGAACCCCACAAGCAGACAAACATCACAAAGGCATACCTCACAACCAAGCAATTCAGAAAATACCCTAAAAATACTAAAACCAAAGGGAAAAATCTAACATTAATTCACAAGGGTCTATTATACTTACCCATAATATCCCTATAGTCCCATACCCAAAAATCGAACTAAAACTCCTAAAAGAAATGATTTACTTCACCTATGTCACACCTAAAACCCTAATTTGGTCATGTTAATGTCAATTAATCAAACTATCCAAAATAAGCTCCTAAAAATTGTGGTATAAAAACCAGGGGATCCTAACATTCATATCTAGTTGTACTAAAAAGAATGAATCAAAAATATTATGGGAAGATCATGAACAAAAATGGAGAAAATCATGTATGAACTAAAAGATATTAAAAGTCATTTAAATGGAAAATATGCTAAAAATAGCAAACAAAAATAAAATGACATTTTTATTTTCATATAATTTTCTAGACATTTATATGAGGTGGTAGAAAAAACAAGAATTAAAAATCAATTATTTTCATTTTTTTATGAATTTTTGAAGATTAAATGAAAATAGAAAGAAATTAAAAGAAAAGAGAGAGAGAGGTGTAGAAAGTAACAAAATCAGTTCATTTGCAATGGGCCAGCTGCGCAGGGAGGTGTGAATAACACTATGGGCCCAGATACGCGTTTAATGAAACGCGGCGTTTCAAGCTTGCTGAATCTCCCTCCAATTTTCAACTTTAAACATGGGCCGTTGGATTGGATTTCAGTCAACCATTTTGACACGATCGAACGGACATGCTTCATCTTCTCCAACGAGCCCTAGGGTTTTCAGAAAATCCAACTTCATGCATGCAGCTTCAAGGCATTCGTTCTCTCTCAATATTCCATGAAATCAAGAACTATAAGAACCAAAATTAATCTACTAACTCCAAGGAATCCAGCCATACCAATATCACTCCCTGAAACCCCCTAGAACTCCAAACCCGATGGGTAGAAACCCCTGGTTCACCAACTTTACACTGCAATGGACTCTCACGATTCTTGATTCTAATGGTACTATCTTGTTCATCATGTTACCCTAATCACATTAAGCTATAACATGCTGGTTAAAACTCACTACCACAGCCTAATCTTGATCTTTAAAGAAATGACACCCTGCCATGAAACCTCATATAATCTTCTCTAACTTTCAGAAAGTGATCATATAACCTAACTTAACAACCTTACACTAACAATCTAATCTAACAACACATAATTAGGGAGATAGGAGAAAGAATCCAAACCTGCTAGTTGGCTATGGCAGGTATGGATGCAGATGGATTCAAGACTTGATTCTTCTTCACAATGCTCCTCTAATGGAGTGATTCTTTCTTTTTGCAATAGCCTTGACGATGAGTGCTTGTAATGGTGAATTCGAGCCTTGCTTGCACTTGAAGAATCCTTTGAATACCTCACTCTTCTCTCACTCTCTCCACTGAATTTTCCAACCTCCAATCTCCCTTTGATCCCCCAATATATAACCATCATTAGAAGAATCTAGATCCCTCTAGAATATGGTAGAAAGTCATGGAATTCTCACTTGATGACATATTGGATATCTCTTATCTCATGCATTAAGCTCCTTGAATTGGTGTAAAAATCTCTCCTCATGAGATATTGAAAAGGTATGTACAAAAAACAAGCATTTCCTTGCCTTGTGTGAAGTTTTCCAAAGTTGTCTTATTATGCAAGAAAAAACTTTACAAAGCAAGTCCAATTTTAAACCCTCAAATCAAAATTGTGGCTGAACCAAAGTCTTTAAAATGTTGTTTAGAATCAATTTGGTATATTACATGACTCATTTTGGATTTGTAGATTGCCCAAACCAATTTTCCATTTGAACTTTTTCAACTTATATGCCTTTTTAAGCCATTTTCACCAACTTTGTAATTCCTTGCTACAAGCTTTTCCAACAACTCATGACCACTTTTATAGGCTTAAAATGTCATTTTGAGCATCTTTCATGTTTTGAGTTTTTACATTTGAGGCTTGGAAATAGGAGATATGGCCTTTGCTTAAAATGACCTATAATCACCAAATGACCAAAATACCCCTGTCTTGTTCAAACTATAAGTTGAGCTCTGAAAATCAGATGAAGTCATACCATACCTTTTTGGAAAGGGAGACAATGAGGAACAACTCTTATGTTTGCCAAGAATTTATTTGAAAACTCTTGATGGTCAAAAGTTGGTTGGAAGTCAGACAACTTTTCCAGACAAATTTCAGTGCCCTCAGATGACCTGTAGCTTGCAAGAGCTATAACTTGAGTTCCATAAATCATCTTGATGACTTCCACCACTCAAACTAAAGCTATGAAGATACTCTACAAGTTTCATGTGGACCAGAAATTCATATGAAGCTTGCCTCTTGAGTTACACTGCTTTGAAGTTTGACCTAAATCAGGGATTTTACACTGAAACCCTAATTTGGTAACTCCTCTTCTCCTTGACTCATGTTGATTTTTCTTGGGCACAACACCATATCCATATCCATATAGCAAATAATGAATTCACCTTCTTCAAATGATCCTTGATGCTTTCAAAACAAGTCTTTGACCTAGGGTTGACCTAGATAGACCCTAGTTGACTGACTTCAACTGAGGCTCTCGCAATCATTCCAATGACCTGGTTACTCCTCAAGAATGATCATCTAGGCTCTTCATAACATCCATACACACCTCATGCTCTTGGCTCATAGCTCACGCTTCCTCTGATGATCCCCAACTAATCCTCAAGATAGGAGAGAACCCCATGATTGATCTGTCAACTCTTTGAAGCTCAAATTCTTTTCTAATGACCTGAGTAGTCTTGAATATGAATGAAACCCCTCTGAATATTCCTCTTGAGACAAGAATGGCACTTGATCCCCTGATTAAGATAACTTGCTTACGCTATGCAATGCAGATGAATGCACTATGTACATGATGACAATGCAAATGATTATGCAATTGAAACATAAACCTAGGTTAGAAAATGTTGGGCAAATTTTGGGGTGCAAAATATATATATATATATATATATATATATATATATATATATATATATATATATATATATATATATATATATATATATATATATATATATATATATATATATATATATATATATATATATATTATATATATATATATATATATATATATATATATATATATATATATATATATATATATATATATATATATATATAGATAGATAGATAGATAATTGCTTTGTCCCGCTCATCACACGGGGTCGGCCCAATCCATCTCTCCGTCGTGGAGGGCCTAGCTCATTGATCAGCTGTCGCGCGCGGATCAGAACGAGTGTTTTTGATGAAAACGTAATACAGCGACAATTCAACTCGGATATCGTCTCAAGGATTCTTTTATGTGATTAATCTACCAAATTCGAAATGGAGGGGGAGTTGGTTTGGTTTCTGATCGGATAAATAAAGAAAATGCAATTAAGCGGTTAAAATAAGTGATTATCAAAATAAGTGAATCTACTGTTTTCGGTTCCGGCTTATCACGGGTTTCTACCTTACCAATTTCCTAAGCGATTTCGATCTCTATTCGATTCCTATGTCATTTAACAAGCGCAAAAGACATAAACTAGATTACCGGTCCTATATTCCAAATTAAGCAAACGATTAAGTTTTCTTGAATTAAGCAAACACGAATTATAAACGTGAATTAACGACAAAGCGACGTAACGGCGAATAAAAGCTAAGGGATGCAATCGTACGAATTTAATCAAAACAATTCTATAAAATAACAGATTAAGCAAAAGCAATTCATAGAATAGTCTTGAAAGAGAAACAAATTAGATTGATAAAGTAAAAACCTCAAAGCGTTGGAACGCGATTACAGCAGAATGACTCTAAGGAATTAACTCTCCATGGTTCTCTCAAAGCTCCGAATGTATTTTTCGTGAAAATGTAACTAGGTGAACAATAACACGAGTATTTTTCCTTTAAAAATAAAGCAAATTCGGGTCATAACCCAACTGGGTCGAAAATATAACCCAGGCCCAATACATGACCCAACACTAAAATTAAATTCTAATGCAGTAACTTCAAACGGAATTCTGGAATTTTTGGCTCCGAATCTGACTTCGACTCCAACACGAAAGTCGTAGCTCTCTCTCTTAGCTTTCCGGCGATTTTTACAACGCCTCAAACGGATTCCCGGAACTCCAGTTATGATCGTTTCCGTGCAGACTGCTAAAGCTGAAAAATAAGTGCGGAAATCAAATTAAGCCAAAAATAAAATAAAATATAAAAACAAAATAAAACATAAAAATAATTAAGATAAACTAAAGAAATGCCTAAGTAAAAAAATAGGAGAAAGTGCATAAATATGCATTGATCACTCATCACGCTGGGAGCGCTTAAGCGTCTCCCCATGGACACAAACCTTAGGATCTATGACATTTTGATATTAATGATTATAGGAATACCTTGACGAATATAATGAGAAAGATTTTCAGAAAATGACAACGATAATTCTAAAATACAAAAGTGTAGAGACAAGTGTTTGACACTGGTTGGCTTGTGGATTTTTCTCAACCGGTACTCGTAATGTCTTGAAAACTCTTCGAATGGGGAGAAAAAGAGATAATTTTCTTATAGCATGATATATTTGAGATCATAGCCTATATATAGAATGATAATCATTTAAAATTCTCATTATTTCGAATGGATTATCTTGACATCCACTTATATTTAAGCACATATTCAATTAAATAATTAATTATTTTATTTACTTACTCAACCGATTAAGATATATATATATATATATATATATATATATATATATATATATATATATATATATATATATATATTTATATATATATATATATATATATATATATATATATATATATATATATATATATATATATATATATATATATATATATATATATATATATATATATATATATATATATATATATATATATATATATATATATATATTGCTCTGTCCCGCTCATCACACGGGGTCGGCCCAATCCATCTCTCCGTCGTGAGGGCCTAGCTCATTGATCAGCTGTCGCGCGCGGATCAGAAGAATGTTTTTTATGAAAATGTAATACAGCGACAATTCAACTCGGATATCGTCTCAAGGATTCTTTTATGTGATTAATCTACCAAATTTGAAATGGAGGGGAGTTGGTTTGGTTTCTGATCGGATAAATAAAGAAAATGCAATTAAGCGGTTAAAATAAGTGATTATCAAAATAAGTGAATCTACTGTTTTCGGTTCCGGCTTATCACGGGTTTCTACCTTACTAATTTACTATGCGATTTCGATCTCTATTCGATTCCTATGTCATTTAACAAGCGCAAAAGCCATAAACTAGATTACCAATCCTATATTCCAAATTAAGCAAACGGATTAAGTTTTCGTGAATTAAGCAAACACGAATTATAAACGCGAATTTACGACAAAGCGACGTAACGGCGAATAAAAGCTAAGGATGCAATCATACAAATTTAATCAAAACAGTTCTATAAAATAACAGATTAATCAAAAGCAATTCATAGAATATATATATATATATATATATATATATATATATATATATATATATATATATATATATATATATATATATATATATATATATATATATATATATATATATATATATATATATATATATATATATATATATATATATATATATATATATATATATATATATATATATATATATATATATATATATATATATATATATATATATATAGCTCTGTCCCGCTCATCACACGGGGTCGGCCCAATCCATCTCTCCGTCGTGGAGGGCCTAGCTCATTGATCAGCTGTCGCGCGCGGATCAGAAGAATGTTTTTGATGAAAACGTAATACAGCGACAATTCAACTCGGATATCGTCTCAAGGATTCTTTTATGTGATTAATCTACCAAATTCGAAATGGAGGGGGAGTTGGTTTGGTTTCTGATCGGATAAATAAATAAAATGCAATTAAGCGGTTAAAATAAGTGATTATCAAAATAAGTGAATCTACTGTTTTCGGTTCCGGCTTATCACGGGTTTCTACCTTACTAATTTACTATGCGATTTCGATCTCTATTCGATTCCTATGTCATTTAACAAGCGCAAAAGCCATAAAATAGATTACCAATCCTATATTCCAAATTAAGCAAACGGATTAAGTTTTCGTGAATTAAGCAAACACGAATTATAAACGCGAATTTACGACAAAGCGACGTAACGACGAATAAAAGCTAAGGATGCAATCATACAAATTTAATCAAAACAGTTCTATAAAATAACAGATTAAGCAAAAGCAATTCATAGAATATTCTTGAAAGAGAAACGAATTAGATTGATAAAGTAAAAACCTCAAAGCGTTGGAACGCGATTACAACAGAATGACTCTAAGGAATTAGCTCTCCATGGTTCTCTCAAAGCTCCGAATGTATTTTTCGTGAAAATGTAATTAGGTGAACAGTAACACGAGTATTTTTCCTTTAAGAAGAAAGCAAATTCGGGTCATAACCCAACTGGGTCGAAAACATAACCCCGGCCCAATACATGACCCAACACTAAAATTAAATTCTAATGCAGTATCTTCAAACGGAATTCTGGAATTTTTGGCTCTGAATCTGACTTCGACTCAACACGAAAGTCGTAGCTCTCTCTCTTAGCTTTCTGGTGATTTATAGAACGCCTCAAACGGATTCCCGGAACTCTAGTTATGATCGTTTCCGTGCAGACTGCTAAAGCTGAAAAATAAGTGCGGAAATCAAATTAAACCAAAAACAAAATAAAATATCAAAACAAAATAAAACATAAAAATAATCAAGATAAAGTAAAGAAATGTCTAAGTAAAAATATGGGAGAAAGTGCATAAATATGCATTGATCATTCATCACGCCGGGAGCGCTTAAGCGTCTCCCCATGGACACAAACCTTAGGATCTATGACATTTTGATATTAATGATTATAGGTATACCTTGACAAATATAATGAGAAAGATTTTTAGACAATGACAACGATAATTCTTAAAGACAAAAGTGTAGAGACAAGTGTTTGACACTGGTTGGCTTGTGGATTTTTCTCAACCGGTACTCGTAATGTCTTGAAAACTCTTCGAATGGGGAGAAAAAGAGATAATTTTCTTATAGCATGATATATTTGAGATCATAGCCTATATATAGAATGATAATCATTTAAAATTCTCATTATTTCGAAATGAATTATCTTGTCATCCACTTATATTTAAGCACATATTCAATTAAATAATTAAATATAATTAATTATTTTATTTACTTACTCAACCGATTAAGATTCTTACATATATATATATATATATATATATATATATATATATATATATATATATATATATATATATATTATATATATATATATATATATATATATATATATATATATATATTATATATATATATATATATATATATATATGTATATATATATATAAATATATAATATATATATATATATATATATATATATATATATATATATATATATATAATATATATATATATATATATATATATATATATATATATATATATATATATATATATATATATATATATATATATATATATATATATATATATATATATATATATATATATATATATATATAATATATAATATATATATATATATATATATATATATATATATATTATATATATATATATATATATATATATATATATATATATATATATATATATATAAATATATATATATATATATATATATATATATATATATATATATATATATATATATATATATATATATATATATATGTATATATATATTGCTCTGTCCCGCTCATCACACGGGGTCGGCCCAATCCATCTCTCCGTCGTGGAGGGCCTAGCTCATTGAACAGCTGTCGCGCGCGGATCAGAAAGAGTATTTTTGATGAAAATGTAATACGGCGACAATTCAACTCGATATCGTCTCAAGGATTCTTTTATGTGATTAATCTACCAAATTCGAAATGGAGGGGGAGTTGGTTTGGTTTCTGATCGGATAAATAAAGAAGGTGCAATTAAGCGGTTAAAATAAGTGATTTTCAAAATAAGTCAATCTACTGTTTTCTGTTCCGGCTTATCACGGGTTTCTACCTTACCAATTTCCTAAGCGATTTCGATCTCTATTCGATTCCTATGTCAATTAACAAGCGCAAAAGACATAAACTAGATTACCAATCCTATATTCCAAATTAAGCAAACGGATTAAGTTTTTGTGAATTAAGCAAACACGAATTATAAACGCGAATTAACGACAAATCGACGTAACGGCGAATAAAAGCTAAGGATGCAATCATACAAATTTAATCAAAACAATTCTAAAAACTAATAGATTAAGCAAAAGCAATTCATAGAATAGTGTTGAAAGAGAAACGAGTTAGATTGATAAAGTAAAAACCTCAAAGCGTTGGAACGCGATTACAGCAGAATGACTCTAAGGAATTAGCTCTCCATGGTT
>CAWUDS030000001.1:24926750-24929250 GCA_963859935.3 Lathyrus sativus
AGATCGAAATCGCTTAGGAAATTGGTAAGGTAGAAACCCTGTGATAAGCCGGAACCGAAAACAGTAGATTGACTTATTTTGATAATCATTTATTTTAACCGCTTAATTGCATTTTCTTTATTTATCCGATCAGAAACCAAACCAACTCCCCCCCTCCATTTCGAATTTGGTAGATTAATCACATAAAAAGAATCCTTGAGACGATATCCGAGTTTGAATTGTCGATGTATTACGTTTTCATCAAAAACATTCATTCTGATCCGCGCGCGACAGCTGATCAATGAGCTAGGCCCTCCACGACGGAGAGATGGATTGGGCCGACCCCGTGTGATGAGTGGGACAGAGCAATATGTATATATATATATATATATATATATATATATATATATATATATATATATATATATATATATATATATAATATATATATAGATATATATATATATATATATATATATATACTATATATATATATAAATATATATATATATATATATATATATACTATATATATATATATATATATGATATATATATATATATATGTATATTATATATATATATATATATATCTTATATATATATATATATATATATATATATATATATATATAAGAATCTTAATCGGTTGAGTAAGTAAATAAAATAATTAATTATATTTAATAATTAATTATTTAATTAAATATGTGCTTAAATATAAGTGGATGTCAAGATAATCCATTTCGAAATAATGAGAATTTTAAATGATTATCATTCTATATATAGGCTATGATCTCAAATATATCATGCTATAAGAAAATTATCTCTTTTTCTCCCCATTCGAAGAGTTTTCAAGACATTACGAGTACCAGTTGAGAAAAATCCACAAGCCAACCAGTGTCAAACAGTTGTCTCTACACTTTTGTATTTTAGAATTATCGTTGTCATTGTCTAAAAATCTTTCTCATTATATTCGTCAAGGTATTCCTATAATCATTAATATCAAAATGTCATAGATTCTAAGGTTTGTGTCCATGGGGAGACGCTTAAGCGCTTCCCAGCGTGATGAAGTGATCAGTGCATATTTATGCACTTTCTCCTATATTTTTACTTACGCATTTCTTTAGTTTATCTTGATTATTTTTATGTTTTTATTTTGTTTTTATATTTTATTTTATTTTTGGCTTAGTTTGATTTCCGCACTTATTTTTCAGCCTTAGCAGTCTGCACAGAGAAACGATCATAACTGGAGTTCCGGGAATCCGTTTGAGGCGTTCTAAAAATCGCCGGAAAGCTAAGAGAGAGAGCTACGACTTTGCGTTGGAGTCGAAGTCAGATTCGGAGCCAAAAATTCCAGAATTCCGATTGAAGTTACTGCATTAGATTTAATTTTAGTGTTGGGTCATGTATTGGGCCTGGGTTATGTTTTCGACCCAGTTGGGTTATGACCCGAATTTGCTTTCTTTTTAAAGGAAAAAATACTCGTGTTACTATTCACCTAGTTACATTTTCACGAAAAATACATTCGGAGCTTTGAGAGAACCATGGAGAGCTAATTCCTTAGAGTCATTCTGCTGTAATCGCGTTCCAACGCTTTGAGGTTTTTACTTTATCAATCTAACTCGTTTCTCTTTCAACACTATTATATGAATTGCTTTTGCTTAATCTGTTAGTTTTATAGAATTGTTTTGATTAAATTCGTATGATTGCCATCCTTAGCTTTTATTTGTCGTTACGTCGCTTTGTCGTTAATTCGCGTTTACTAATTCGTGTTTGCTTAATTCACGAAAACTTATCCGTTTGCTTAATTTGGAATATAGGATTGTTAATCTAGTTTATGTCTTTTGCGCTTGGTTAATTGACATAGGAATCGAATAGAGATCGAAATCGCTTAGGAAATTGGTAAGGTAGAAAACCCGTGATAAGCCGGAACCGAAAAACAGTAGATTGACTTATTTTGATAATCACTTATTTTAACAGCTTAATTGCATTTTCTTTATTTATCCGATCAGAAACCAAACCAAGTCCCCCCTCCATTTCGAATTTGGTAGATTAATCACATAAAAGAATCCTTGAGACGATATCCGAGTTGAATTGTCGCTGTATTAACGTTTTCATCAAAAACACTCGTTCTGATCCGCGCGCGACAGCTGATCAATGAGCTAGGCCTCCACGACGGAGAGATGGATTGGGCCGACCCCGTGTGATGAGCGGGACAGAGCAATATCTATCTATCTATCTATCTATCTATCTATATATATATATATAATATATATATATATATTATATATATATATATATATATATATATATATAATATATATATATATATAATATATATATATATATCTATATATATATATATATATATATATATATATATACTATATATATATATATATATATATATATATATATAATATAGTATATATATATATATATATATATAAGAATCTTAATCGGTTGAGTAAGTAAATAAAATAATTAATTATATTTAATATTTAGTTATTTAATTGAATAT